>VWZZ01002228.1:26131-103631 GCA_013399095.1 Psophia crepitans | reverse complement strand
GAGCGAAGCTCTCTGAGATTAGTGGAACAATGAAGCTTAAAGGGACAATTCTTAATATGAAACAGTCACACCATTTGGAAATATGTGATTACTTTAACACAGATGGTACTTATTTTTGGACAAAATCTGTTATGTAACGAAGCCAAAAGCTACTTACCCACTGGATCAACATCCACAGTATGAAGCTGATATCCTCCTTCCATGGTCCCATTATTATTTAAGAGCTTCTGTCGGATGTCTTCCTCTTCTAAATTGATGTTGTTGGTAGAGTTATAAACCAGAAGAGCCAAAACCCCAAAACTGCAAGGAAAATTATCTGAGTGTTTGAGTCAGAACAGCAGAGGCCAAATGTGTGGAAATAAAAATATCTGACAAACTCTGGTTTTCTGAGTATGGAAGAGGGTCACTCATTATGTTAATGTTAATGTTGCCCATTATCTGTAAATTAATTACTTTTGTATATATAGGGCCATGACAAGAAGGTATGTTAGGGAAATTTCATCCTCTAGTTACCATTAAAGAAGCATCTCATCAAAAGAGCTAATAAATGTTTTCAGAAGATTTAGATTACTTTAAAAGATATTAAAAGATGAAAGCAAAAAGTTGTGAGTTCTAAACAGGCCCTAATTAAATTTAAAAATCGGGTGGCTGGTGGGTTAGGAACTTAAGTGCTAATTCATCCTGTCTTACAAAACCTGTCAGGATGGGACAAGACATCCTCCAGAAGGTCTATCTCTTCACTGACTACAGAGGAAGGCTAGAAGACTAACAAAGAACAGATGCCTAACATTTAAATGTCTAAATTTTGATGGAGTGAAAAACACCCTTACACGCTTCTGAAACTTTTAGTCCTAATTAGGAAAGTCTAGTTGCTCAGATGAGTAATTCAAGTTTGAGCAGTAATAGCTGTTTTGTACTGTAGCCCACTGCTACTTTCTTGGGCATAAGAAGTAGTTCGAAGTGCCCAAGTCTCTTTCCTGTGAGAGAAATAAAACAGTCTCCACCCTTGTCCAAAAACATAGCTTTTCTGGAAGAGAAATAATGAACAGAAAAGCAGTTCTAGCAGGACACAGGAAAGAAGCCCAGAGTGGAAGGCTCAAAAATTTCCTCCTGGGACACAGAAAACACATGTTGGAGAAGAGAATATGTTGGTACCCAAGAGCATTGCTTGGCTCTGGCAAGTAGGAGGTGACGCCACTGAAGCATGGAACATTGGATCTCCATGGGATCCAAAATGTGGAAAAAAGGAAAAAGCAAGCCTACTTTGGTGTGTCTTCATCTTAGCCTTGCCCTTGGATACCCAGCCACTTGAATAGAGACAGACCTTCGTGGTGTGTGAGCGGTTCCTGGCAGCCTGCAAAGCAGCAACATTGCCAGCACACATACAGCGAGCGGGGCACGCACCGAACAGAGCTGCTTTCACCGGCGGCCCCCGGTGCAAGAAAGCAGCAGTGAGCTAAAGGTCTTGCGATCTACCTGAAGAAAAGTAGGAGAAAAAAACCTGTAGGGGCACTCTATGGGAGAGGGTTTTCAGGTACCCCTTTCTTTTTTTCCAAAAATCTTCCAGAAAGACATCCTCATGATGACAGCTTACAGTTGCACTTTCCAGAGGTGCCTAGGCTGGTACAGTATAATACTGCATCCAGATGTTGCTGTTAGATGGCAGATTTAACCCTCTTTCTGTCAGACATCATTCCAAAAACTGAATAACTTCAACGAATAATTCTGAAGTACTTTGGCATTAACAAACAACATTTCAGTCTAGGGAAAAAATCAAAAGCAAAGTCCAAACCTCATAAAGAAATCATGAATGTGAACTAAATACTCCACACATTTCACTGTTGCAGATGTGTTTTTTGTTGGGGGGGGGTTGTTGTTTGGTTCTTTTTTTTTTCGGAACACCAGTACACTTTTCTCTTTTCTTGCTATATCTGCTGTTTTAGTGGTAACATGTTGCTGGAGGAGAAGATAAAAATGTGACTACCTGCTGGTTTGGCTTGTTTTTTCCCCAGTGAATGTATTTTAGCGAGAAATTCCAACTATCTCTGGCCAGATCACTCCTGCCCTGCTCCCAGAGATACTGAGTTCCTCCTAACATTCCTTTGGTCTCTGTGGAGTGCCTAACGTATGGCAATAGCCTCAGTAGGGTGGATATGCATTAGCAGGCTTTTGCTGTATACCTTGCATATATTATGAGGCACCAGTTTATTATGGCATTTATTTTTAGCAGAAGCATGGAAATTGCCCGTGGGATTGCCAATTCCTTCAGCCCCAGAGTCTTCTGGCACTTTATCTTTCCTAAAAGATTCTGGCTTCACTCATCTATTCCTTTTACTTCAGAAGAGGAAAACTTAATGAACTGATGCCACTCCCTAACTCAGCACTTTGGCTGCACAACAGAAGTCATAAGTGAACAGTCACTGCTAAGACTATGCTGCTGATTGCAGGACTCCCAACTAACCAAAATGACATTTAGTACCCATAACTGAGCAGAGGGATAATGGCAACCAAACAGAAGGGATAATGATAGATGAGGTAGAACTAGTTACAGTTATCTTGAACAATTATAGAGAAAAGTATTGATTATGGAGCACTGATGAAAATAATCTGTTAAACCACTCTGTTATTTGTTTTCTGAGAAACTCTTACAGCACAAGTGACATATACTGTGTAATAGGAGCCTGTTCCATATTATGATGAAAACAATTTCTATAAACTTTTCAGAATGACTCATGCTAGCTTCCCAAAGTAAATAAATACCTTTTAACTTGACAGCTGACGCAATATGAAGCTGAGCGCTTCCTTCCACTTTTGTCACACTCAGATCCCAGAAAGAAAACATTTTAATGGTGAAGAAAAATTCTTCATTTGTGAAATAGTAGGCCTATGCTCAAATAAATGGCAATACTGCCACGTTATGCTGGTGTCACTGGATTTGCTAAATCAGTCTTACATCTTTTATTGTTTTTCATATAAAAGTAGATAGATTCTCCTAGCAGTAATCAATCACAAATTACACATCACCTACAGTAACCTGTACTGCTAGTAATACTGCTGTCAATATAAAAAAAACGGACTGTGATATAGGTAAACACAATGGTAGTAAGTATTTATCCCTCTCTTCTCTTCGACTGAAATGGTGACAGCTGGAGCAAGCAGGAAAGCAGGGGAAGACCAGCATCCATCCCACTTTGTCGTGGTCCGTTGAGCTAAGGTAGCTGGGAGAGAGGAGTTTACGAAGCTGCATCCTCATCAGAGGCACAGGAGGCGGTGGGGGCGCCTGTGCTGCCATGGAGCATACCACAAAGCCGGCTTTCTTCTCCGGCAGCGTGACTCAGAGCTATTCCAGGACAGTGTGCCTACACACGGGCTGTGGTCTCCCTGCTGCACCACGCGAGGAGCCTGAAGGAAGGATTAACAAACCATGCGAACCGTGCAGCACAGACTCTCTCATACCTGAAGACACATGGCTGATAATTAGCAATGCATATTTCTCCTCATGTTCAGTTGTACTAAACAGGCTGAACTAATGCTGAATTATTGTAACTGTCAAACTGTTTAACAACTCACTATTAATTTCTTTGTAGTTAATGTTACTGGATTTAAAGTATATAAAGAATCATTTTTAAAGCACCTAAGTACTCGAGGAATCTAACTTTCCACTAGAAGTCACTGCGAATTTAATTCCTAACTACCCATGCCTATTTAAAGAAGTTTTAAGATGTCAGCATTAAATTCTTTACCAATCTTGCTATTACACTGACTTCGAAGATAAGCAGTGATGAGTAGCTATAACTCATGACCGAGTCACCTGTAAATACTACTAACTTCTTCACTTTAACTGGACAGACACACACAAAAAAAGCTGACTACTGCATAAGTCACTCAGTGAAGAGGTAATACAAACATCAGACAAAATGGTAGAAAACACACAGAATGAGACAGAAAGAAAAATGAAAGTAGAGAAAAATTAAAAGCATTCCACAAAAGTGTCTGATTTGTGGATAAACTTTTACTTGAGGTTATTTTGACTGTGATACCATTAAAATATTCAGAACAGAGAGTAAAAAAAAAGGACCGGGCATAATAGACACATTCAAAGTAATGCCAAGGATGAAGAGGCTCCTTTCTCAGCAGAACGTGATGTTATAGAAAAAAATACAAAATTTGAGACTTCAGGACACAAAACAAAAAAATGCAGCTACTTTTTGGACTACTAAAAATAAGAGCATCCTTAGCCTCCCTTTTAAGTTAATGGTCACTGTACCAGAACAGTGCCGTGAGCAGCATGGTCACATTTCTGTGCCTATCCTTGTGTCTCCAGGCCTTGCTCCCCTTTGCAGATCTAGTGTGGGAATACAAACAACTATGGCTTTTCAACAGAAAGTACTTCTAATGTGTGATGATTTGGTACGAAGACTATTCGTTATTAGAAAATGTAGCAGAAAGACAAAACAGAAAGGGCTGGAATCCCTCACATTTCAACAGCTGGTCTTCACTGAAATGAGTTTTTTGTTATGCTTGAATTATGTTGCAAAACAACAAAGAAACTCCCCATTCCCCAACGCATTACTTTCCTAAAAATGGCATCTAACAATGTTAAGCCTACACCAAATCCAGTTAATGTCAGTGGAAAGACAAAGGAAGTCATTGGAAGCTGGATCTAGGGCAGGCAGCTTCAACAGGAGACTAAGAAGGGATCATCCTTCAGTCACTAAGGAGGAATTCCCAAATTCCTCCGTCTGTGATGAAGGCTTTCTCCACAGGTCATGGACACAAGATGCCAGCAGGGCACTGTGGAGAAACCTGAGGATTTCTCCTTGGCTCTTTGTGGGCCAGTTTTTCAAGCAGAAATATTACACACAATGTACATATTATGTGGCATTTTAAAATGCTGTTCAGCACCAATCAAGGTTGTCCCTTAATGCCTTCTGTAACCCTCAAGTTGAAGTCAGGGGGAGTAGAGGTGGGCCAGGTTCAAGTTGTTCCTAAAACTGCACCAGTAGAAACCATGAAAACTTTTAAAATAGGCATAGGCATTCATTTATAAAAAGAATAGCATTATTATTTCATAATGATTAACTTGAAGTAATCCACAAAGAATGCAAAAGACTAATACTTTACTCGGTAAAGATACTTCGGACTATAAAAGCAAAATTATGCTGCTCTGATGTTGCTAACTCCTGTCTAAAACTATTACACAATCTAATTAGCTTAAGTTTTATCCAAGTGCATTAAACTTTCCATTAAGCAACACAGCACCCAAGAACACAGCATGCAGGAGCCTGAATCTGCCTCACTGACACTGACAGCATAACTCCCACAGACTTGAAAAACCAGGACTAGGCATGGGCAGCTCTGGTTTCCTGCTTTCCTCTCTATTTTCATTCCCAAGAGAAGGGATTTCTGTTTAAGTTTAGTGGTCTTTACACAGATTGCTACCACTACTGTGTTTTTTAATTTGGATGAGTTGTTTAAACAGTACTAACATTAATATTGTTTCACACAGTAGAAGCAATTGAACACAGGAAACAGGCCAAAATTATGACAATCAAGTAGTGGAATCTGGAGCAAGCATAACCTTTGTATGTTAAGTGGAGAAAAGTTTATAAATTAATTGGGTCCTGAATTCTCAAAATTGTTTGCAAAATAAAAGAAGAAAGGAGAAGCAGGGGGGCTGAATTGCTTAATAAAGACCAATTCCCCTGCTGAGGCAGCCCTATATTAGTCATCCAACAAGACTTAGGATCAGTAGGATCCTTCTGAGAAAAGCAGCAGCAGCAGCCACAGAAAGTTATGACAGTGCTGCGGTATCACAAAAGGCAAAGAATAAATGAAACAAAGCAGCACATTTATAGTTTATCTACATAAAGAACACAAATCGGCTTAATTCTCAAAGGTTTGTGCAAAATAATGGGGGACAAAGAAACGGCTATGTCCATAGCACATTCTGAACTCCTGTCTGCTTTACTTTGAACAGCTGCCCTTTCATTAAGAGGTGGAAACATGATAACCAGAGGAAAAAATTAAACGCAGGCACAAAGTCAATTACAGCTATGACAAAATTCTGTCTATTAAACTAGTTAATAATCTACCAAAGTATTAACTTGATATACTGCTGTCACCCAGAGATCTCACAGTATTAAAGGTGCTGATAATAATACGCACTTTTGGACTTGGCACTCTGTTTGTCTCTCATCTCCAAGTACGTAAACACATAATACGCACCGTGTACTTTGGATTTCTGCAGCTCATAGAACGCAGCAATGAAAGAATAACAATCCACTTCCATATTTTTGTTTTGTTTTGCTCTTCTCCAGAATGCAGTACGGTTTAAAATATTTATTTGGAAAACATCTATTTTTAAGACGTCAAAAAAAAAGCCAGCTTTCTACCTCCCACTTCTTCCTCTTTCACTTGCAAGAAGACTAGGTGGGGAGAATGACAACAGAAGTTCCTTGATAAGATAGCAGTGTGGTAAATAAGGCTTGAGGCAAAGCAAAACGTATAGATAAGGTTGGGAAAGGTCATTTTGGTTTTGCTTTGTTGTTTGGGTTGTTTTCTTTAACTGTTATAGAAAATACTAATCCAAAAGGTAAGGAAAAAAGATGTGATCTGAATGGTAAAAATACGAGCTCATGTGAAGAGAAGAAATTTTTTTCAAAGAGCAATTTAAAGAATTATAGTCTCTTAGAAAACAGAGGGCTATGATCTTGTGGGAAATTCAGAAAAGGGACATAAGGTTTAGTGAGCTAGAGTAAGACTAATATGTTCCTTCTGTAAAAGATAAAGTTAAGGTCAAGATACTTATGAGGTAGGTCAAATTTTAACTGTGGAGTGAAATTCTGTTCAGATGAACATGAAAGTAAATGGAATACAAAGTATGTACAAAGTAACAGAAATAATGGAATGTCTAAATCTGCAACAGATTTATTCTTGACTATCCAAAATGGAGAAATAAAAAAATCATTGGACAATTATTCACAGGAATAATTTGTAGGATTATTTAATTAATAGAAACTGTATGAAATCACACTGTGAGCAAGTTACATAGAACTCCATAATATTTCAGTGGATCACCTGAGTAATGAGAAATTAACATTACTTCCATCATAGATTAAAAACTTCCAACCTGTAACCTGCTAAGTTTTTATACCACAAAATGTTACTCCAGCGTTTAAGAGTTCCTTAGATTCTTATGCAGGGGAAACCAAGAAAGTGGAAAACCTAACAAAGTATCTTAAAAGCAACAATTGGGAACTAATAGGAAACAAAAAAAGAGTTTTCTTTCTGGATCCAACAGATTTCTTCCTTCCAAAATCTAGAAATATCTGTGTGAACCTCAAAGTACTGGAAACCTTGTGACTAAACCCAGGAACACTGAAGACAACTGGGAAGGTGATCCTTCTTGGATGTTAGAAATAAATTCTTCTCTGTGAGGGTGGTGAGGCACTGGAACAGGTTGCCCAGAGAAGCTGTGGAGGCCCCCTCCCTGGCAGTGTTCAAGGCCAGGATGGATGGGGCTTTGGGCAACCTGGTCTAGTGGAGGGTGTCCCTGCCCACGGCAGGGGGGGTGGAAGTAGATGATCCTTGTGGTCTCTTCCAACCCTAACCATTCTATGATTCTATGATCTATGATTCTTTTGTTTCAGAAAGGAAGCAATGTACAACGATAGACATACACTCAGAAGACCTAAAGGTGGGAGAACATCAACTTTTCCCAAATGTTTCTCCTGTAAGAGGTAAACAATGCATGAAAATACATGCAAGACATGAAAAACACATGAAAAAACAGCAAAAAATGCTGTACATATTTCTACATATGTATATGTGCATATACAATGTGTAAAAAGTGTAGTTTTTGTTAGTCCCCTATCGTGTAGCTCAATTACATTTTTAATTATCCCTGTGTTATCCCAACTGGGTTCCTAGGTTGGGCAGAATCTTGGCTTCTCTTTTTTTTTTTTTTTTTTAACTTTTCTAAGGAAGCATGCACAGTATAACAATCCTGATTATTTGGAGAACAGTAACATTTTGCGTGACATGATTAGCATTTATACTAAATTATTCAGAATGAGGACAAAATACCATTTGGCCTTGAAACAAAGTGCACTAAAGCCCATGAGAAGACTAGTTTCTCATTAGATCAGGCCTACCTTGAAAAACTTTATGATATATTATGAACATGTAATTCCATTGCCTCTGAAATTACATATGATGAGCAAAGTAAATAGGAATGGGGTTACTCCCCTATAACAGTGGTACATTCATAGAAGTAATTTAGTGACATATTCACTGTATGTCAGAAAGGGAGGGAAAGGGAAGGGGAAAGGAAAAAGGTGAAAAAGGTGGAAAAGGGGAAAGGGGGAAAAGGAGAAAAGGAGAAAATGAGAAAAAAATTAAAAAAAAAGGAAAAGAAACAAAATCCAGAGGATAGGACGATGGGAAGATGAGATGAGATCAAATCAGGTGTGCAGTCCAGAGGAGAACAGATGCTCATAAGCTGGGCTGTTAGTCTCATAAAAAATGCAGGAATAAGGATGGGGAAAACTTTACATTCCTCAGCAGTCTTGGACTGTCGGTAAGACCTGAGGCATGGTCTCCACTTAAAAGGTTTTGCTGGCATGACCATATCATTTAGAAGTGTGAAAAAAAATCCCACCCACATCACTACACCCTACTGTAAATGTAGGTCAAGCAGCAAAATAGCCCATTCAGAGACTGAGTTTACACTATGCCAGTTAAATGGGTTTGCCAATAAAAGCTGTCTTTCTGCTGTGGGTGTGTGGGAAGGAGATAGTACCTTTTGCAAATCTTTTCACTTCTAGGTAAACTCTGCAGAGAACTGGAAGCATCAGTAACTACTTCCTGATGGTAAACTGGGAATACCCGGCTATCTCAGAAATCAAAAAGCCCAGCTGTTATCGTGGCAGTTCTCAGGAGTCAGCAGTTACAGTCCTTTCCTACAGGACTTTTGCCTACACTGCAAAAAGACACATTCCATAGCCACTTACTGCCTATTCCTCGCAAGACTAATTATGTTTTGGTTTCCTCTCCTTAATTTGGCCCTAACATTCACTCCCTCCCCATATATCCCTTAGAAATCAGCCTGCTGCTTTCAAAGAAATCCCCTGAGGCCCAATTTTCAGGGGGTGTGACCTATCTTTCTTTGGCTGCCTTTGAGGCCATCCCAACTCCAGTGCCTCTGAGCCCAGCAGAAGTCAGGAAATGAGAACATATGGTAAATAGTTTAACTCACACTAGTTTGGCCTTCAATTCTAGCATGATTTTTCAGTATTTTGCAATTAGTAAGACTTCTGTTAACTCAAAAGGCTCTGGTTCAAGAGAATAAATGCAGTGACAGTGGATAGACACCAGTGTACCGAAACGTGTTGGTAAAGAAAGCTGGGTATGCCGTACCACGTGTGTATGATATGTCTATTCAGTTTTGCGACAGATGAAACCTGAGCTCTGAAAAAAATGATCTGTTAAGGTTTAAAGCTCACCAAAACAAATGTGATATCCAGTATTAGGTTTCTGAGCACATCCAGAGCACTCAGCTTGCCAGCAGTCATATATTTACAGTCTGGCAGCATATGTCCAATAATAGACAATGAACCCAATAACAGACAATAAAGCCTGTTGTAAAGTCACTTGTAATAGGAGCCACTGCCTCTATCAAGAAAATGTCTTTTAAAAGGTTACCTTTTAATACTTCTTTTTTCTCTTACTCCCTCTTTTATGGAGCCAGGGTGGATGCTATGAAAGAAATAAACATTAATTAGGGTGGGCTAATTCTCAAAAGGAATGTAGGATAAACATCTTCCCCCTGCATTTACCTGATATTGACCACATACACAGTGTAATTCCAGTTCTGGAAAGTACGGTTTAGCTGGAAAACAGGAAGACATTGATCACATGAATGGTGAGATGTTAATGGAGCTCTTTGTTGCTTAAGGCAGAGTTAGAGTTTCACCCTTCTCCCCCTTGAGAAATCTCCTTCAGTTTGTCAAAGTAAAGGGAACACTCTTCCATTTCAGTGATGTGATTGTTATATTAGATGTACAACTGGT
Source organism: Psophia crepitans (assembly GCA_013399095.1). NCBI lineage: Eukaryota > Metazoa > Chordata > Aves > Gruiformes > Psophiidae > Psophia > Psophia crepitans. The sequence goes on along the minus strand of VWZZ01002228.1, from coordinate 93,558 downwards.
AGCGAGAGATGTGGGCTTTTTTACTGACAGAAGGAAAACTATAAGGTCATGGCACAGTGAATAGATGAGTGCACAGGATGCTGAACTGTTCCTTTTCTCCCTCTCTCCCTCATCTTAAATTCTCAGAAACTCTTTGATAAGAAAAGATTTACAGACAAAATGACAGGGTCAATTTTCACCTAAAAGTCTACAACCTTATGAGGATCTCTTTTTTAGACCTTTGTACTATTTATTCTGAGTGGGCAACAGCTGCCCAGTTTTCCCCCTGGGAAACACTTTTGCACAGCCTGCTAGGGCCAAGTGACACCCTTCTAGATTCTTTGGCTCAGGCACCTACGTACTTTGCCTGGCGACTGCTGCAAAGAGAACAACCTTGGCAGGTATGGATGGCTGCATTTCTGCTTTGTAGATGACTATAGGTGGTTTCCTTAGCTTCTGAAAGCTGAAAGCCTCAAGGTTTATTAAAAGAAAAAAAAAAAAGAATAATTGCTATATATTTATGACATCATACTTTCATGTAAGTAGTTGGTATAAAGATTACTTACAGATTGTGTGAGTGCCACTATGTGAACTGTCAAAAAGGACATAGAGTATCTGTATTCAGACAGGAGGAACTTTCAGAGGCAGAAACTTCAAGAATCCTCTACCCAGAGGGCCCAGAAAGGAGCTTATGTCTGCTAAAATGGGCTGAAAAATCAGGGGCTACAAGAAACCCCAACAATTGACCTATGGTAGAAGATTTATGAAGTAGAGAATACGAGGGTAAATTGGAAAAGTGTATTGCTTCACACAAATGAACACTGTCTGTTGTTTTTTTATTATTTCTATCACACTGTAACTTCTAATACACATTACAACGGGTAGAAAAATTTTATTCTGTATAGTGATGTTGGAACTTAGACATCCACCTCTTTCAGTGGACAATTTTGATTTCTCCATACTTTCCAAAATCTCAACTAGCATCTACATTTCTTAAGAAGCTAGCTAGTGTAGTGGCGACATTTCAAAATTTTATCGATAGTACCTAATAGCGCCAGGTAGACCTGAATTTATTAGTGCGCAAATCAATAATAGAAAGATCTGCAGAGAACATATATTAATTTAAGAATTTATTTGGTATTGTCTTTTTTTTTCTTCCCAGATTGATAACACCAAAGGGGCATATTCATGTATGTAATCACACAGGAAAGAAAACATAACTTACCCATTCTGCAACCACATCATGTACTTTTGACAATGAGTTGGAGTTGGAACTAAAGACAGTTATAGATATCCTGTAGAACAGCCCACCTGTCCATTAAAAAAAAGCATTATAATGTGAGAAGCTGAGAAAATTCACCTTTTGAATAATGAGACTTTAGTTTCATGATGAATCTAAAGATTGGAGTGAACCCCAGATACAAGGACAAGGCCCATGCAGGCTTGGGCCCATTCTCACTAGTCCTGTCAAATTAGACATGAATTCCCTCCCCCTCCATATTTTTAGAGAAAGTTGAAACTGTCTCTAAAACAGACATGGAAACTCACAAACAATGTCCATATAAATACTATTTTGCATAGGCCTTTAACGTGGTGTGTAAAAGCAAGAAAGTGTCATGAATTTAAAAAATAATCATAATTACTGAAGTTTGTAACATGGATAAATTCTACTCTCAGTTATATTGTTATAATCCAGAATTTAACCCCTGCAGATTAGACATAAAACTTTCTGAGAGCAGGTAAGGCTCAGAAACTGAAAGTAACAAGATAACTGAGGACAGAATTAGGTGGGAGAAGGGATGTCCAGGTCTTGTTTTCACAGCACAGTTTGCTCTCAGGCCTGGCGATGGCCAGATAGCAGAAGAACCCACATTAGCTTTACAAAACTGGCAGCTGAACAAACCATCTTTCAGTCACAAAATACGTAACACTTGGCTTGAAGCAATTTTATACTCAGTAAAATTATTTTGAAATGGCACCAGGTAAATATAAATGTTGGTTCATGTTGGTAGGCAGCGTTACAAGATTTCCCACCTAATAAATAACATCAAAGCATCTCATAGTTATCTCCCCTGTTAAAAATCTATACTTTTCACAAGTCAAATTTTTTTCATTATGCTACTAAAAACTCTGTATGCTCTAGTTGGATAAAATTTCCAAGGATGTAGGGGAGGTTTAAGAGCTTTGGGATCAATTCAGTTGCATGTACGCACACATGTGGCATTGCTCGGTTCAGTGTTGTTACCAAATGAAGTTGTGGGTCTGGATCAGAGATACATGTATTTTTATGAATCTTACGTAAATCTAACAGAGACACTATATAGGACAGAACGGACATGACAACAATTATACAGAAATCCCTTTCTGTCTTTTAATTATAAAGGAACTGCTCTATCTTTCTGAGTCAAAATAAAAGACCTTTTATCCTAGGTGGAGCAAATGCTATCATTTTACAACTCATAGATAACAATTTTACAAGAGCTTGAAATAGAAGTATCTGGGAAAAAATAGGAAGTCAGTATTTCCCAGTTTATTTGTGCATATTGGTTACTATCCTATTCATGAGCTGGCCTGAGTATTGTTCTTTCTTTTCCTTATGGAATTGATCATGTGATCACTGAGTATGCAGTTCCTCTGTGATAAAATACTAAAGAATCAATTTCTTGCAAGAAGATGGTTTACCAGTTACCTTCCTTGGTAAGCTATGATTACATTTTAGCTATGAGTAGAATGAACTTGCTTGCTTTGTGATTTTTGTCTTTTTTCCCTCCCTTAACACAGCAGATGCACGAATTTGGTGTGCAGTTTAATCTGAAAAAATATTTTAGTTTGTTATTATGACTGTGATAGTTTCAAATAAAAAAGAGAAAAAATAAGTCTTTGAAAGTAGAAAATTGGACTTTGGGCAACTTGAAAACACTTGCAAGACTTGGATCTCATTTATATGTATATATCTCTGTAAATACATATATTCAATTTTAGATGTATAATGTACCTTTTATATGTGCTATACAGATACACACATACAGAAAGTGTGCATTATATATATACTCACACATTGATATATAATCACATATATAATTATAACCTTATTTATATAATTATGTATATGGACAAAATCTCCTTAATATAGGAATATGCAAAGTATTTTTAAAATCAAACACAGTAACTACAAACTATTCAACAGCTTCAAGGTCTCCACCAGATGGTGACCCAAAGCATGTTTTAATGACGTGAAGAAGGAACAAGAACAAAGAACTAATCTACATTTTTAAACACTCTCAGGAGACTGCAGTGGCAGATAGTGAAAACTAAAAATGATTTCTCACTCTCCAAATTAAACAGTGGAAATCCCACCTCAAAATGCTGAATGAAAAAAAAATATTTTTATGGGCACAAAATTGAGGAAAAGTAGCCAAAGATAATTTGAAAAAAGAGGAAAAAAGAACCTAGAAAAACAATTCTCCCTACACCCACCACCAACTACAAAAATATAATGATCAATTAAATATCAGGACTGTTTCATTTTAATTCTGTCGGGCAAATTATCCAAAAGTTTATTTTGGAAAATCTTTGCTTTTTGAAAGTTAAATCCTCAAAAACATATGAATATTGTAAGGGAAAAACATTCACAAAATCTCTAACAATAAAATGGCATAAAATATATGCAAAATACATGGCAACCCAATATGTTATCCTCACAGTCTCATGAAAGCGTCTTAGAGAAGTACACAAAAATTAGAAATCACATGTTAATGACATTTACTATCACTATGATGTTACAAATTCCTTTCTATTAGAGTTCAATTACTATTTCAAAATCTTTTCATACTCTAAATGGAGCTATATCTAAAGGATGAAAGCCAGCTACTTCTATGTTCAGTCTAGTCTACCAACTGAATATCTAAGAGATAAGATGATCTGTTTTTTTTCTACATCTAACTTCACAGCTTGACATACTGTAGTTGACTTCAGGTCGACACAGGCAGCCCAGAGCAGTGAAGGAGTAACATAAGCAAGATAAAACGACTGCAGGAGAGCTAGTAAGTTGACTCAGTGGTGGGTAAGGGGTGGCATTTTGGCTTGTCCCAGATGGTACATCGATCAAGGAATGAACATGTGCCAAAACTGATGACTGATGGTGCGTTACAGAAGAAACTGTCATTTGGGACTGCATGAAAGAGTGATGGGTTGCGGCTGCAGGTGTCATCAGAGTGCCCTTCAAGATGGTCTCTTTGTGCTGAATAATAACTCCACTGTATGAAGATGACAAAGGTATCACATCATTCATTATTGCAGTTCTTGATGACTCCAAAATGGAAGACAGGTTTGCAAAATGTCCATAATCAGCATTTTCATAATCCAGGTCATAAGTACTAACAATATTCAGAGAAGACATTTCTTCTCTGTGCTTGCTGAAGGATCCATACACCTCCCCTTCCGAATCCCATATGGAAAACCTCAATATGTCTGTTGCCGTTAGAACAGCAGAATTCCTTATGTCTTCATTATCACCAATGATTTCTTGTTCTACTGCCCATACAGAGTATCTCAGACTGTCCCCTTGATTTTCAATGGAGTTTTGTCCTGAAACAATTTGATGACTTCTCAGTGTCACTGTTGTTGGCAAGCTTAATTCTGCTACATCCCACTGAGGGATCAGGCTTGGAGAAATTGTATCAAGACGGTTCTGAAAACTTTGTGGGAGTGGAGGTGTGGAGTAGCTGCTAGGAGGTACACTGACTCTGAATTTTGAGTCTGAATGAAGAAGGTGCCTTAATTCCAAAGACAATGTCATTGGAAGGAAGTCAGAACTCATCAAACTGAGGTTTTTTAAAAAAGCACTTGCATCTAGTTGAACTTTACTTCTTGCTTTATCAATAGTATTTGTTGCAGCATCATTTGCTGAAAGACTTTGAGACTGTGGTGATCCATGAGTTCTTGTAGTGATTACCAAACTCTTAACTGGTGTATTGATCAAGAAAGCAGCTTGGCTATCTCTTGAACATGAAGGCTGGGCTCCTGAATGTGTTGGAAGGACAGAAACAAGCTGCTGCCTGTCGTTTAGGAAAGTCATATTGGTTTGATCACTTATTATGTCAGTTCCAATTTGCATGAGCAAACTATCAAATATCATTAACATTTCTGTGGAGTTTTCAAGTACCTTATCAAAGGGACTTACCTGTACCCGTACAGAGGGTTGACTCAAAGGTGATTCGAGGGAAGGGAAAGGAAAATCAAAATAAAATTTGCTGTTGGAAGACATGTTTAGGTTTGCCAAGTTCATTGCTGACTGCAACTGTGATATTGTCCTGTCACTACTTTCTGAAATTCTCTTTGAAAGGCCTGAAATGAATGAACTAAAGATTTGTGTTTCCAAAGCTGATGCATGACTAGAGAAGCTCATTTCCTCATCCCTGTCACCTAATAATCTAATGGTAGATGTTTGTTCAGAGATACTGTCAGACTTGGCAGGTGAACTAATGGATGGCAATCTCTCTGTTGGAGAAGAAAGCAGTTTATTAAATGAGAGCCACCATTTTTCTGATGGCTCCCCAGAAGACACTTGAGATGCTTCTTTCAAATGATAGGAAGCAATCCAGAAACTTGGTGTTAAAGAAGGAGAAATATCTACATATTTTGTTGGAAAATCCAAATAACCTGAGTCCCAGGAGTTGTCAACTCTACTCATGTTCTCTGGCTCTAATACGGAAAAAACTGACTCTTCCTTTTCACTACTGTCATGAAATGCATCTGAATTGCTCTCCAGTATTCCATTTCTGAGGGTCTCACTTGGCTTTTGAAAATATACTGAATGTTTTAAATAATGAGACCAGTAATTGCTATTAGATATAAATATGCTGTCACTTTCCAAATATATGCCAGTCAAAGTTTGTTGATAAGCAGGCAGGGTGGTTACAACAGGCTTAAATGCTGAGCTTGTCCAGCCTGTTTCTACTGGAAGTGCTGAAAATGTTAGTAGTTCTCTACTGTGTCCTAGGACTGAATTTGTCAGCTGGATGGGAGGCATAAATTTTGTGTATGTTTTTTTCATGTTTTGAAAAAAAGTTGTTGGATTTGCACGTGGAGTCTCCACAGAGGTTAAATTTGTAATGCCTCCTGAGTGATGTGCCTTAAGGTGCATAGATTTTCTAAACTGAAATTCATTGTTCGCCGCTAATGTAGAGAAAGCTTTCCCATCTGCATTGCCTTCTATCATTTCCGGGTAAGAATTTTCAAGTGCAAAGTCTAGCAAATCTAGCCTGCTTTTTTGGAATGATGATTTCTCCTCTGTAGGTGATATAGGTAAGCTAGAAGGAGAATGATGTCTGTCTTCTTGAATGTCAGAGGTGATATGATGATGAAATATAGTCTCACTCCACCAACTCACAGGCTCCAAGGCATTGGTTATAGGCATAAAATTGGTTGTGCAGCTGTTGGAGGATGAAAGCCACATGGTTTCTTTTTTGTGTTTGTAAGCAGCGCTGCTGCTAATGAGCGAGCGGAACGCTGACTCAGAGTCAGAATGATCTAGCCCACCTGCCAAAGTCAGTGCTAGCTCTGTTTTAGGACTTCTGCTTTGAAGACGAGGAGCTGCTGCGTTCACAGAAGGCTCTGTAACAGCACCTGCTGCATCAGAAGTGCCACGAAATGAGCTTCTAGAACCATTCAAAATATTTTCACTTGGTAACTGATTCATCAGAGCATTATCTAGGTCGATTTTTTCTGTAAAAGCAGCCAAGGTGTGGTCACTGGTCTCCTCAGAAGCCGCTGATGTGGATACAGATGGAAGAAACAACATGCTTTTTCCCTCTGGGTTCTCATCTGCTGAGTTTTTACTGAAACGGAGAGGCCTTTGTTTCACTGGCCAAATAATTGGGGTTGAGATAATTCCTATGTTTTTGACCCCTTCTATCTTAGATTCTTGCTGCCTCTGTGGTTGTGAATGGGAAGATTCAGGTGAATTTCTCTTCATTCTGAAGATAACTGTAGCAGGAAATGTGAATTCCTGCAGGTCTGTGTGTAGTAAGCCACATAGTTAATAGATTAAAGAAAATATATACAACTTAACTGTCTGTTCTTGGCTATCTGCTCTCAGTCTAAAACTCAATTTATCAAAATTGACGCCAGTTAGCTGAGTTTAATTTACTTCTACTGTAAATGAATTTGGCTTATTTTTCTTAGTCTTTCTATTTTCTCTTGGGAAAGTTTCAAAGCCAAAGAAAGGACTTAATTGTCCAGTTTTTGTTCACACTGACAGTAATAAAGCATTCAATCCCTTCTGTAGTTACAAAAATCAAAGTTAACTGTTCATGGTGAACATAGACTGAGTGGTTCCACAAAAAGAAAAAAGCACAATTTGGAAGAAATTTTCAATATTTTCTTCTTACTTCTACAGCTTAGGAGATCCAAACAGGCTGAATTCAGATAAATTCTTTCACATTGTCTACTGTACTGCCTGATTGCCAATATACAAGAAACGATCTACCAAGGGAAAAAAAATGTTCCAAGAATTTTAAATCCTACAGTAACAACTGATGCATTTGGGGAAAGGGAAAAAAAAAAAAAAGGCAAATAACCAGATTCTAATTTCTTTCTAAGGACGACACTGAAAAAATAAATCTTTACAAAAAAATACCTTTAAGCCTCAGATGAAAATGGTGGAAAACTATCTCTGTGTTATTAATAATGTTTAAAAAAAATACCTTTAACAAACTAACAAATATTTTAGCAGCACCTCACAAAATGATGCTCAGTCTCTAGGAGACAGTGATATCATAGAATTTGAGAAAGCCTCAAAAGAAATCCCTGCTTTTTTCCTGTGCTAATAATAGGCTCATTTACTAGCTTATTTTTTCCCTTAATCTTTCTAAATGAAAAGTAAACGATATCTGATACTGTCAACATTTTCCCTAGTAAAGTCTGATCCAGCTCTTCTTGAAGTCAGTGGAAAGATTCCTGTTGACTCAGTGGAAGTGGCTGTGCTCCATAGGAACGATTCCACTTGGCTCCTGCACCTGACTAGTGAGGAACAGACAATCCCAGCACACTACCACCCTGGCTGCACAAGCGGGAGCTACACAGCGCCTCACAATCTGCAGCCTTACATCATTTCAATAGCATGCGTCTTTCTGGATCATTTTTAAAAATCCCTCTCCCTTTCTTCATTCTTTGCATGGGTAAATACAATGGGTGACACAACCATTCGTACCCTTTTGTACAACAGCCAAGTGAACGTCATACAAATAAACACTGAGTTTGGTTCTGTTCTCATTTACACCATCCTTACATGGCCCAGTGAAGTTACTTCTGATTTATTTCAGTGTAAATGAGATCAGAACTGAGATATGACCCTTGGCATTATGATACTATGAAAAACACACCTTAAAATACAATAAATTTGCTCTAGACATAGTACAAGGAAAAATGTAACACAGGATTTCTTACCATTGTTTGGCTTATCTTTTCTATTAGTATCAGGCATGTTAGTGGTGACAGTGGGTGGTGTAGGAGTAGTAGCATTTACAGTAGCTGGTAATAAAGATGAGAAAGAGGTGAACTTGAATGAAATATGAATGTTAATGAGGTAAGACAAAATGGGAACAACGCATGACAATGTAAAATGAAACCATCTACACACAATGCCATAAATGTTAAATAAACACATTATTTTTTCTGCACAAAGAGGTGAATGGATATGAACTGAGGTCCCAATCCTGCAATCTTCACTTTCACTGACTTCAGTGGGAGTTTTGCCAGTGTAAGCATTGCAAGATCAGTCCTGTACTGCTTTCATAAACTCAAAATCCTCTTATGAGAGCTTCAGATCCAAACAGCTGTGCAAAGACCAGAAAATAGATCTTATAAGTTCTAAGACACATGCACTTAGAATATTGCTCGTGAAAACAATAACTGTCCTTACTCAGGGACTGAAGATGATGAACAAACGTGAAACTAAAACACCCATGTAAGGATTCAATTAACTCCATTGAACTCCATACAATGAAGAGAATTGAAATCAGACTTGGAATAATTGGAGTAGAAAATATATTTTGAAAGCTTCATGTAGGATCTCAGCTGTACGGTTCCCACTGACAGGAGTCATCCCACACAACCCGGGCAAATGTTTCCCAGGAGAACCAGCTAGAACAATTTTCAAATTCAGAGTGAGGAGCCAAAACTGCAAATTTCCCCCACAGCGGAGTGGGAGGGTATACACGCTAGAGGAATTCAAATATTATGCCACTAAATTTTCAAAGAATAGTTTGGAAAATAACTTAATTTTGTCTAGTAACTCCCCAGGAATGCAAATCCACTCACTCACAGATTTCTTTTTTTCCTGAAAACTCTTTTTAAAATGTGAAGGTTGGTGCAGTATAATCTCACAGTGTTACACAACTTCTGCGGATTTTGACCATGAACCAGCCCACTAAAGTTAAGAAATTATATTTTAGTGAAGAAATTGTGCTTTTGATTTTGTGTGAGGCTGTTTTAGCTAACCTTTTGAATCTGAAAATCACAAACTTGGGTCTCAGCTTAGGCAGCAGGTTCAGCCTTCAGTGAAACAAGAAACTTAGGAAAAGAGCAGGAAGAGTTGGAGACTGCAGCAAACAGGTCCTAATTGGGGAAGCAAAGATATAAAGTGACATGCTATAATATAAAAAAGCTTTTCTTCCATGTAACTTCAGGGCTATATTGTCTGAGAGACAAGTTTCAAGGCTGCTTATTGATTGCATCTTCCGGCCAACACTGTTAAAGGAGGCATCTCCCAATGAATGAAAATATTTGCTGAGCATAATGGAGAAAACAGCTCTTTCATCAGACTGCAGCTGACATAATCTGGCATCCACAAACTTTGTTACTGGTGCTATTGCACAACACACAACAAACAAACAAAAAAAAGAATCCAAACTGGCCTCTCAGTTTAAATTAAGTCTGCAGTGCTGACAGAGACAGACAGACATCTTTTCATGATTTTCATTATTATGATAATAATGATGACGAGGAAGAACAGGGTAAATCTGATCTGCCACTTCCAAAGTGACAAACACAGAACGTGACACTTTGCCAGACACTTTTCAGAGAAGGAAGGAGTATTACCTTCATGAAAGTACTCATAGTATTTATTGAAGGTGTGATGGTCTAAGAAGTTAAGAGAGGCAAGTTTGAAAGGCAGTATCTTTTATTAGAGGCAGTATCTTCTAATAGACAAGTTAATAAAGCTGGAAGAAAGGATGAGGCTTTTAGAAGCGCAGGCTTATTTTGCTGAAAGTGTGTCCATTTCTGGAGCTATATTAACTGATCTAATGAAAGATATTCTTTCTCCTTTCACACCATGCCATTTTGATAGAGGAAAACTCGGAATTCTTCCAAGAGAAGAGGCAAAGATCTTTATATGGTAGCTATATTACCCTTTATGTATAAAAAGACTAATACTGAATAACTGTTGCTGTCACATTTACCTAAGATATTCAAGTAGCAGTAGTATTTAGATCATATTGTGCTTTCTGAATATGATGCCTGAAAATTACTGTTTTTATTCTGATTATGGACATAACTGGCATTTCACTTTCCCTGTGGAGAGCAGTACGACGTACTCCAAGACCCTGAACCAAATTTACCTCAGGAAAATCTGGAAGATGTACACTGAAGACTGACATAGATCTCTTACTGCCTTCCCAAGCAGGGTGCATTTTCCTTTACTTTTAAGCTAAATCCGATTTACTTGTAAATATCAGTTTTGAAAGAGTTATAAGACTTCCTCCTCCCCTTTTATATTTTATTCTCTCTTGTCTCCATCCTCTACCACTCCTATTCCTGAAAAGTGTTACTTAGAAAGACAGACATTATTTTTGGTGCAACTGCCGCTATGATTGAAGTTTAGCATAGCATGCCACCTCATTAGCAGGTCTGTGTTCCTGAAGGTATTGTGGAAATGGGCTGATGTTGCTCATATTGAGAATTTTTATGGAACTTCAGCCTCTAAGCAGAGCAGAAGGAATTAACTGTCCTTGAACGTCCAATGATTCACACTGCATGGAAGTCGTCAGGGTTCACCTATTCCTTGCATTCAACTGAGCTGATCTTTCAAGAGACCTTATGAATTCTTATATGTGATGATTTTTACAATATTAAACCATCATTAAGTGCTGTAGCAAATGTTTCATTAACTCATAGCTGCTTGATTTTGCAGTTTGATGTTAAATTTTTACCTAATCTCAAAATATCTAGCCTCAAAATAGGTTATTGAAAAAAAATTAATAATTGTCAGTTCCTTTATTTACATCTGCTCATTTTTTATTTACAGATACATCCACTTCTTATCCTGGTTAATATTTTACTGACAATATTTACAGGAGGAAAGGAGGTGGAAAAAGAAATCAAAGCAGTTGATTAATTCAATTTTAATGTAATGGAGACTATTTGGAAAGCATAGTATCGAGAGAGCGATTCTACATATTGTATGTACAGGACACCCACACACTTGATGAGACTAAAGAATTCCTTTCCTTGTTATTTTTTATTACTGTTCACCCTTTTAAAATCAATAATGAAAAAAAAATGGAATAAAAAAAATAATAAGGACAATAAAGATTTAACAAAGATGAAACTGTGAAAATGACCTGGGCTTCTTACCTTGGCAAAGGCTTCCCAGGTTTGCACAACTGGTCGGTTCAATTGCAGAAGAGGGAATTAGGTATGAGCCTTTAGAAAAAGGAAGTAAAATAATTAGAAAGTTTTGGCTGCTGGGCATAAAAGAACCATGTCTCTAAGATATAATGTATCTTGCAGTGACGCAGTCCTCTTCCTAATTTCTCTCAGTGGCAAAACTGACACTGCCGTTTGCCTATAAGACTTACTTGTTTTCATTTCCTGTTGGTGCTGAGGTATCCATGAAAACCCCGCTGACTTGCAAATTACTTGCAGTCACTTACATATCCTCCTCTGGTTTTCTTGCTTCCGCTACACAACATCCCATTAAACGAACGCAACTTGCGCATACCCTGTGAAAGAGTTTTCAGCAGAGGGGTGGGTATGGCTGCGGGATTACGCAATCTTTGTGAGTAATAACGTGCGCCGCGGAGAAGTAGCCACGCTCTGCTGCTGTAGCACAGGTTACCCACCACATGCTTCTGAGTAACCTGCCTGTGACAGACACCAACCAGATAAAAGGTGATTAAACTCGTTCCTCTGCCCAGGGTGTGGGCGTGATTAATATTCTGGTATGCATGATTTATAAGCAGATAATGTTATAAGTTTGTATCTCTGCTGAATTATTCATAACAACATGCACACACTTTGATGATCTGGAGACAAAGCCAGGGCATGTAAGAATGGCCACAGAAAAAGAACTGGTGGAACTGCATTAATTGCACTGTGTGTATCCCAGCGGTTCAGCTGCAGATACAGCTGCTGTCGCACACTGTGTTGAAAATAATGGGGCCATAGAGCACGGCATAATCCAAACCTCCTGGGAGCGCTGCCCTTTTGGCTTTTGCTTTAGCACTTCAGAATCACATTGACTCAATGAGGTTCTCTCATGAGACATTGTATCCTTCCATAAAATTAAAGAGCCCCCACCCATCAGCTCGTAAAGATAGCTAGGGAAGTATTTCCTGTGATGCAAGAACAGACGAAGCATGGGGCCTCGATACAGAAGTCATCACGCCACAGATACCATTACATGTATAGGGCAGAATTTAAAACGTTTGATCCTCAACAAGTATTAAAGCTCAGTTTTTTGGGGTTTTTTTGGTTTTGTTTTTTTTTTTTTTAAAGTGGATTAAGAGATGCAGTCAAATTCACTTCCGTGGTACACTTCATATGAACTCCAGGAAGGATATGCTAAGTGAACGTATTAGCTCATGCGTGAGATTTTTTTTTCCCAAAAAATGCATTTGCCAACATTAAACAGTCAATATCAAAATCTGCTGTAAGTTATCTCCTCTTGGTTCTGTATCATTGAAAGACCACCTGAAAGCTGGCTTGGAAAATCTGTGGACCTTCATATTTTCTTCAGTGAGTATTTAAAAAAAAGATCGTGATTTATTTGGTGAAAAAAAAAATCCAATCCAACTTTATGAAACATTTAAGTGAGAAGATTGTTTACTTTAAAGAGGAATATTTTCAGTGAATACATTCAATAAGCTTTCTAAAGTTTTAATTGGGTTGAATTCTAGTCAGACTAGACTTTTCCTCAGTGTCCACTAAAGAAAATATAATGATTTGGATGCAAGCAGATACTTGGCATAAGCCACTTTATGAAGCTAAGTGGCATGGTCAGTAACGTGAACATCAGATATAGACCTGTATTACAGATACTTTGTGCAATATATCTCACTCACTTCAGATGTCCAAAACTCAGACATCTGTATCTGCTCGTCATGCTAGACTTTTTTTTTAGTCAGTGGCAAGGAACAGGCACTCCTACAGCAAAAAAAAAATCTAACTTCACTGAGACATCTTCTCCAATATGAGATGCAATGACCTTTGGAACAGCCTTTTTCGTTCCACTATTCATAAACAGCACTGAGGGCAATTAGCTCAGCCTGAAACATCATTCAGCTGCCTAAGGCAGACAGATCCCACCCTGAGTTAAATATGACAGCGAAATGAAGGATTCCTCTGGCCTTTAGGAACGAAGAACCAATACAAGGCATACGCGAAGCAAATGCAATTGCAGGCATGGACAGACCTGCAGCCACGTTACCCTTAAACTGAGTAGATCACATCCTGCTATAGGTGTAGCCAGTGTAGGCTCCAAAATCACTACCAGAAGTCCATTAAATGCTCCTCAGTTTGCCTGCACCGAACTCTGAACTGGTGTTGTTACACCGCTATCGTTACCTAGGCTACTTATTTTAAAATTAGTCTGGATACCCAGGCTGTGTACATATACCTTTAAATGCAAGCCGTGTGAAGGTACGGCAATAAAAACAGAATTCCGTCAAGTCTTCCAGAAACACCCCACCATGATTGCACAGCTGTGAAAACATTAGTCTAAGGAATAAATTAGGAGAAGGTAAAAACTATGAAAAGATTATCTGGAACAATCTGCCAGTGTTTTTATGCTCCGTAAATCTACTTGTAAAAGCTTTGTCTGAAAAACCATGAAAATAATACCCCTTGAAAATCTAAGCACTGTTCAGGAGCAGATATGTTGAGAACACTGCTAGACGCTTGGTTTGTTGGTTTTTTTTTTTACATTACATGCCACTTCCTGGCGAAGCATTATTGGAGCTGTGCAAAAACCTCTTCTCTGCATAAATCCTTCCATTGCTGCTAAATGAAGCCTAATCAGTTAGAGTCATCTCTCCACTGTCAGTGGTTTATTCATGGTTGATAGCCTGACTCATCAACTCTCCTGCTGAAGGCGGGTTTTACAATGAAGGCTTTTATTCAAGAAGATGAAAGGAAGAATATTCTGACAATTCCATCTCTCTGGGATTAGTAACCATTTTTGAAATGGCAGTGCACCCAGTATTTTCTTTAAGGAAATACTCTGGTTTGGGAAAGCCTGTATCATAGGGGGTGATTTAACATCTTTGAAAGAAAAAGACTGATTAACAAGTTAGTTTTCTCATAGGCTTAGCTGGAGGAAATAACAATGCTTATATACAGATACACTTGAAGTGGCTAGTACAGACACCTAGGCCTAACATACAAACACTAGTATACGTTTTCTAAAATAATGTTCTGTTGTAAGAAAACTGCTGAACAATGACATCCCAAGGAATAAAGCCGTGGAATGAAAATAAGTGTATTGTTTCTATGACAACAGCTATGATATTACGTTTGTGTCACAGGACTGTACAGTCTTTAACAGAATCCCATACTCCAGTCAAAATTAAATGGGAGTGCAACATTATAGGGGCTGTGGTAGTCTTCATCGGTATAAGGGTGCAAGAGGAGTAAGGTTTTCTGGGAAGTTATTTTCTGTCAGATCAGTTCATGCTGACGGAAAAGCAGCACCTTTTTTGTCCCAAATGCCTTCATCAGTCATAGTCAATGTTTAGATTAGCCTTTTCTTTGCTGTGGTAGAGGGGTGAGCGCACCTTGTTTCTCGTGTTTTTATAGAGGTGTTGCTTAAGTTTTTTTAGCAGAGGTGTGCTGAGAGCTGTCCCAGTGAGTCTAGCTG
Organism: Psophia crepitans; assembly: GCA_013399095.1. NCBI lineage: Eukaryota > Metazoa > Chordata > Aves > Gruiformes > Psophiidae > Psophia > Psophia crepitans. The sequence continues at coordinate 78,440 of VWZZ01002228.1, read as the reverse complement.
CGAATGAGTACCTCACATTTTGGTTTCAATAAAGTAAAGCAAGAAAGATATTTTTCTTTAGCCTCCTAAATCCCTGGATACAGAAACTAGCACGCCTTAATGATGCCAGCTTCTGTTTTAAGCTAAGGATTCCTGGAGCACTAACAGATGCTCTGTCAGGAGATGCTTGTATTGACACTATTTAAACTACGTTTAAACTACTAAGTAGTAGGGTGTCAGAGGAGCAAGGCGGTAAAATTGGAGAGGACAACATTAGATATGAAGACACCCCACATGGTTCAGAAAGAACCAATATTTGTAATGGTTTACTTTGATGTTTTGGGGGTGTTTCTTTGAAACAAACGTGTATTTGCTACAATAGGATGTCTCAAACTCTGTGGACATGCAGTTTTATAGCAGGTGATTTTCACAAGCATCATATGTGCGTGTACAGGCTACTCCTGGCCATAATTCAGATTTTGCCCTATGCATTTTACAGTTATCCAAATATCTCTAAAGGTTGTTACTAATCAAAACATTCTTTAAAAAAATAAAAATTATCCAAAGTGACAAGGTTTTTCAGGTGTTTTTTTTTTTTTGTCCGGAAAAAAAATGTTCTAGTTAAAAATTGTCAACCGGCTGTAATAACACATTCATATATAAAAATTACACCTGGACACTTATGAGATTCAAGTGTCTGAGCCATAAAACAAGAATAGATCAGACAATGTACTGAAATTCATCTTCTAGAGTAATCTACAGGAAGAAAGATCTGCAATAATTACCAGTTAAAAGGAGAACTGATAATATGTCCTCAGGAAGATAAACCTCAATGATCTTGATCTGAAACTCTTTCTTCCTATCTGCCTACTCTGATTTCATCTTTTCTCTTACTTTTCTTTCTCATATGCATTGCTGTTTTGTTACTGATTTCGCTGGCTCTGCACAGACAGCACAAGGCTAGTAAGTGCGCCTTCTGGCTAATCAAAGGGCTGAAGGGTACGTACAAAAACATTTACCAAATGGTTAATTAACACACAATTGTTTCCTCCAGAGACCACTGTAATTGTATTTGGGGCTCGCAGGTACTTGCCCATTATCCCTATTTCATATGAGTAGAAGACCAATACACAAACTGTTTAGGAAAAACTTTGATCTGCAGATCATTCCAAGCAGCAATGCAATATACTTAGGGGACTTGTTCTTTTCCTTTAGGGAATCAGGTCAATACCATTTCAAAGCCTCTATGTATGACAAGAGTTGAGCTGAAGTCTAAGAAAGGTAAGACCTAGCTATTTTTCTTTCACAGGAATGCTTTTTTTTTTTCTTTTTTTCCATGCTGGTATATGATCTGTTCAGCACAATGCAGAAGTGTGGGGGGAAAAGAAGCAAAAAAGATTTGGCAAGGCATACTCACCACAACTCAAATTGTTTTCTGCTTTCAGTGCTGAAGTTGGAATACTCCAGAATTCATTTTCCCAGTCTACAATGTTTCCTTTCACATCGCAGCTGAGGTTGGCCAGTGTTTGCGCATTCATGGTGAAATTCCAGAGGCGGAAGTTGTAAATGTCCCCGTTTAGAGAGCTCACTTCATTGCTGTTAGAGCCCAGCACCAGCCTCCCGTTTCCAGGGATAACTTTGCCAAAGATGCCCGGACAGTACGCTGTATGATAGGTGCTTTTGGCGTATATACCTATACTGTCCGAGAAGCTATCCCATATGACGCAGAGCTGTTGAAAGGTTCCGGTGAAAAACTCTGCATTTCGGGGCAATGCATTCTCAAGAACACACTGCATGCCTGAGATGGACAGAAAATGGCCTTTTGTGGTCTTCCCAAAGCTGAAGAATTCTTTCGACAATGCATCGGTGTAGGAGAAAACCTTCCAGTCGTCGTTGTCATCGCTACTGCCCTTGGTTGCTTCAAAGCACAGTGTAAACTGGCTAAGCTCTGGCACTGACACAGTCTCTGCCACAGACACAGCATCGACATCGGGAACCTGGGGAATGATGACTTTCTGATTCCTCAGAGACACGGCGACTAGAACCAAGGAAGAGATAAGTAAATTAACAAAACCCAAATTACCCATATAGAAATAAAGGTAGCAGGGGCTAAAGTAACATTAATTAAATCGAACATTTCATCAGTTGGTTTTTATCACAGTAATATACCAACAACACACACAAAGGGGAATTTGGCTTGCGCGTGCACTCAGCTGAAAATATGCAGTTCCTTTTCAACAGCACGGAGACTGCTGCGCTACACACAGTTAACAACCCCTCAAGTTGTATTAAGAGCAATATTAGGACATATTACCTACTAACTTTCAACTCCGCTTCGGTTCACTTTATAAAAATTACTACTCATTCATCTAGTAAGGATGTATTAGGCAATGGAATAAACCAGCTATTTGAAAAACACGGTATGACTTGCTTTTAAGATGTATTATTTTAATTACTTGTCTGCATGACTGCATTATACCAATGAAGTTCAGGCCTTGCTTCTTCTAAAGATCAAATAGAAGAAAGCCCCCATTACATCCGTTGGCAAACTGAAGACTTCTGTTCCTGAATTCAGCTAATGTGTTTCTGCAAAGCATTAGGCATCTTCTCATTTTGTCCCCAGCAGCCTTTTGGTTGAATACTGCAGTCGTGTGTTTATGCATATTTACATCCAAGTTGCTCATTCTTCACTAATATTTGGGTCAGCAGTTTTGGGTTTTGCACAGCTATCTAGAAATGGCTAGTCCTCTTGCAAATATGCACTGCAGTAAGGGTATTTAGGCACGGGCAGAATTACTCTGTCTCTAATTGTTATAAAGTACTCTCATTTGCATTGGCAAAATGGCAGTCACTAAATGTGAAAAACAGTATCCCACAACATACGCTTTTTCTCCTCGAGTATATTAATGACAATGATGTTCACTCTACTTTGGAGAATGTTATTTTTCAAAATAAAGTGTCAATATGCCTAGTTGTATTGGCATACTTACGGCCCCAAAATTCTTCTAGGAAATTTATCCACAGAAAGTTGTTTCTGGTTATCAGCCATGCAAAGGCATCGAGGTCAACAATCCCAGACTGCAGCAGCGCTTGGTTTTACTTCTACCTCCGCAGTTCTGTGGCAGACCACACCTCCAGGAAACGTTACCTCTTCTACACATTTTTGCACAGAGTGAAAATGCTGGAAGTGAAACCTTTTTTTGCTAGACCTGAAGAATAGCTACCGTAGTAGTTAATCCCTCCTCTCCCCTGGGATTTTTAAGTGATGCCATAACACGTACATTAATTACTACACCTGTTCCCTTCTCAGAATGAAATAAAAACCTTTGAATATGAGAGGGTGAGACATGTGAGGGAAGGGTGACTGTCACACCACATTCAGGAAAAGAGACAGATATGTGGGGTATAAGGATTCCATGTAGTCAGTGGAATTGCAATTTCCCTTTGCCAGCTGCTTGCAAAGACTCTGAGCTCCAAACTACCATATTTGGATATACACAAAGACATAATTTGACCGATATATTATATTGTAAAAAATAAAGTATTGCACATTATCTGCCAACCCAGGAACTGGAGAATGGGAGGGAAGAGAGAAAAATGCTGGGCTTTTATAGTTACTGGATTTACTTCATAGACTTTTTTTTTTCTTCCCAAGGGCAAAAGTATGTTGTAACAATTTTATAGATAGAAAATGTGTTGAACTCTCCATTGAAAACACTGGATGTTTTTTTTTGTGGGTTAATTATACTGTAAGCTTCTTTACATAATATGGAAAGTGTTCCAGAAGAAGTGTAACGATTCAGGACTTGAAAAAGAAGAAAGCTCATTCACATGAGCACTGTCCAGCCTGTGCTAAGGTAGTCAGGAGAGTTATGGGCCACCCGGACACATTTAAACAGTATAGGAAGAGAAATAAACAGGGAGAACCTTGTTCTGGTACCAAAGAAGTCTACTCAACTTCACTGTACTCATTGGACAGATTTAACCACTGGCACCTTCTCCTTATAGTGAAAGGAAAAAAATTGACAAGTATTTTGTCCATGTGGAGAAAACAGAATCCTGGCATCAACGTTAAGCACAGATCTCTTTCCTGATTACTGTTGCACAGCCAGTCATCACATTGATGAATTTCAGATGTCGGTATTGAAGAAACGTATATTCTTCTTGAGAGAATAACCAGTATGTTGTTGGAATATTCCTCCAAGTGTTTAGACTACTTTCAGAATTATATTAAATCGTTTCTGTTAGGAAGATAACTAGATTACAATGAACAAGGGTTTTTTTGGACACATTGCTATTTACTCATGAGGAATGTACAAAAGTCTTGGCAGCCCAGACACAGCAGGAGTGACAAGCAACAGCAGCTCACTGTTCTGAGGTCCACATCTGCTTTTACGGGAATGCTGGGACAACATGAAGCCTGCCTTCGTTGCTTTTTAGAGCCCCTAGCTTATTTGCAGCCCACCGTCTCACATCTCATACACCTATAAAGAAGCCAGGAGTTCCTAGATTGCATTTTACAATCCCTTGTAGGGAAAACTGCTTTCCTGCCCGTTGACAGGCTTTTCAGCATGGTTCAGTGCTTGAGTGGTGGCTTCTGCTGTTCCTAGCTTCACTGCTTTCATCTGCCCTTTCACAGATGCTGGAAGAAATGCATCAACTTTAGTGAGGTCTGCAAGTGTCTACATACCAAATACCTGTTGGAGAGGTTTTTTGTTACTATAGCACTGAATTGTGCTTTTAAGCTGGGCTACTGCAGTACCGCGCAGCTACGTGCTAATTTTACATGACACTGTCTCAAGCATTTCTGTACTAAGAGAGGTCTGTTGGCTCTCCGTCCTCTCCTTTTGGTGACTGAGTGACTTCTACTCACCAGCGGAGCTATTACTTACGCAGCTAGCTATTACTAGAAAATTATTTAACATGCTAGTTCTTCAGCTGGTGTAAATTGTCATAATTCCCCTAAGACTAGCAAAGCTGCGTTCATTTACTGCAGCTGAGGATATGGCCTATCCATCTCCTGTTGGTGTGCTGCAGGAGGTGACAACTAGGAAAGCCAACATTTGTGCAGGCGGACAACTTGTTATGGATAACAGGACATGCTTTGTGAAACTCAGTGTGAAACTGCTCTTACATAAAACCGAGCAGTCAAAAAAAAAAAAAAGCTGTTCTATTCTCAGTTAATTCCCTCCCAAAAATCACTTACTCTCATAATTCTCTGTCTCCACATATATTTTGTCGTCTACATATTGTATTTCTACCATTAATGCCATTTCTAGATAGCAAATTGTCGTGTATTTTTGAATGGCCCTTTACTTTCCAACTTTGCGTTACTTTGTGAAACTCAAAATTGAACAAACTATTCAATTTTATTATTCACACATGATCATTTCTGAGAAATAAAAGAAAATATGATTGTAACACTGTTCCCCTTGTTTTGGGAGAAATTACTGACTTTGCCTAGGTATCATGTTTGTAGTACTAACAGTGGTGTCAGCTTGATAAAGAAGCTTTGAAACTCATTTGGATACGTGGAGTGAGGGGGTGTGCAATCTCTCTGGTGGCTTTGGGAACTCTTGCCAAGATAGGAGTCCGTAGCACTGATATCTGCCATGCAAATGCATCTTAATTTCAGTGTATCTGTGCGTTGATGTCCCATTGCCTACATGCTTTTATAACTTGAAAGCAGTACATTATCATCCCTTTACCTAGCCCTTTTTCTGTATCTGTTGTCAGGTTAAACTTTGGCATGATCTTGGTCTGTAATGATCTTCTAAACCCAATGCAATTGTGCAGCTGTGGGCAATGGGCAGAATATAGTTATAATCTGCCCTAGATGCATGCAGACAGTTGTCCTGGCACCCATGGTAAAAATTAGGATGTCAGGTGAGAGCTACAGATTTGGATGAATGAAACAAAATTCAGCAGCCATAGTCTGGATGCTTAACAGAACACAGAGTTTCTGAGCTAATATATTACCTGAAACATTAAAATGTAAGTTACTGGTGCAGGTCACTAATACCTTCAGTCACACTGGGGAGCAGTCATTCAAAATGAAAGGGTACCTTCCAAAACTATTCAGCTTTAATGGTGTTATCCATGAATGTAAGGTACTATTCAATTTGGTATGGAGGTAATATTTTTGCTTTCATAAAAATGCAATATCTATGGGTACATATATACACAAATGGTTACCTGACTATGTCTGTGGACCTTTCCTCTCCTCCTCATTTAACACATCTGAGGGCAACACTGCATCTTTCAATTTGGGTTGTAAGTCATCTTATCCCTTACAGTCATACATAAACACCAAAATATTAAATAGGAATAAAGGAATAAATCATTTTGTATAATCTGACTGCATATAATTTTTTATGATCCACCTGAGTTTACGACTTCTTACAGTACAGCAAGAGCTGCTGTTTTAAAATACAGAAATCTTTCAGAAAATTTGCTTCGACTTCCAGAAGAGAACGGGTGCTCCTATAATTATTATCACATTCACAAATTATTTTTAGTTCCTCTGATATGATGTTACCTTTTTTTATTTTCAGAAATGCACACAAATTTTGCTGGAATAATCAGGACTAGTTTTGTCTTATAATTCCCGGGGTTCTACTATCTTATTTTAAAATATGCAATATGTGTAATAAATATTTTTTAAAAAATCATGAGAAAGATATGCTTCTGACCAAAGAGATAACTGCAGACCTCCCTGCTCTGTGTTTCCACAGCAGCCAGTCAACAAACAGAATGTAAGTGTGCTACAACAATATAAACACTCGATGCAATACTAGTATTCAGTGGGTGACTTCACAAAATGAAAGCCTACTGAGAGTATGCAACTGTAATCTGTAAGCCTGAAGCAGAATGAATGGTGGATAGCATATGGGACCTGTAAGTGATCATCCTAACGCCTTCTGTTACCTTGCCGCCCTTTACTGACACGCGAGAGCAACTTTCTAATTAATGCTTTAAACAACAAAACAAGCATCAACCACATGTTATTTGTACCATTATCTTTTAGGGGGAAAAAGCATGAGCATCTTTTTTTTTTTTTTGCTGTTGTTAGACTTTTTAGAATTTAAGCATTGCTAATGATTTACGGAAGAGAAAGGTGAAGAAACTGAAATGAAATGTAGCCATTTTGCAATGCCAGTTCATCCCCGGGAGTTTGTTCTGCAGGCTGGAAAGTCCCCTGAGAAGTTCTGCCTCCTGCACAACTTCTCCCCACTGTTGGGCATTTCACTGGGCCAGAGGTCCAGGCTGGCCTTGTTTCTGGCTCAACTAAATTTCTTAAATTTCTTAAATTTAAATTATTTAAACAAACATACAGGAGAACTCTGTAGCTTTACTGTTCAGCCTCCCCATCCTTTCCCTTCTCATGAAGGACTTGATTCTTTTGGGAAGTGTCATTCTAATCCTCACAGGACATTCCTTCTAACATCTACAAGAGGGATGAAATGCTCTGGGTTTACTTACTTCGTACATAGCTGGCATTAAAACCTTTCTTTTGGATACTGAAGTCACTTTTAAATGACACGATCATTTCATTTCCAGTAGAGTTATAGGATAATCCTTTGGCAGTGATGCCACAAAGGTTCATTGGACTTTCTCCATTGTCTAGTGTTAGTGAATCATAAATGCAGCCCGGAGCTTCTTCAATGTCAAAATCGATAAATGTTAGCTGTATGATGAACCCATGAGGTGCTCGGATGATCCACTTGCATGCTTGGCTGTTGGGATAATCACTGGGGAAGCACGGAGAAGTGAAAACTCCAGAGGGGTCAGTTAGCACAGTCCTACAGTCGTAGCATCCATGAGCTGGCAATAAAAACAGAGAAAGGCTGGAGGTCAGGTAGAGAGATAACTTAACAGGGAAACAGTCATCAACACAATAACTCAATCTATTTCTGTACAGAGATAGGAGGAAAAAAAGGCAGAAAAAGGCCTGGTTTCTCATGAGCAAAATGCTGGAGGAATAGTACAGCAAAAGAATATTTTCTATGAGAAATCCTACACAAAAGAAATATAAATTATACTGCTAAATATTCATTTGTGCACATAATATATACCTGCTATGTACACTGACCTGACAAAGGTGAAGCAAAAGCAACATTTTTGGATTCAGAAAGTCAAACAAATTCTTTAACTGCAACTTCTAAAAAGATGACTGGTATCATTTACATTTTTTGGCTGCTAGTCTGATGCTGACTGGTGGCTATTCCAACAGTGCTGTGCCATGCTATTGTTTCCAGTGGAATGTCTCTGGAATGCCGAAGCACAAGAGATGGGTTGAAGAACAGCAGAAGTGGTGGTTTTGCAGAGCTCTCAAAGGTTAGTCATCAGCATTTCTGGCAAATGCTGTCCACATCACCCAGAAGAGTAGCAAGTAAGCTACTGCCTTTTGAATCAACAGCAAATTACTGCACTCTTCCCATGCTGACTCAGCTCCATTGACATATTTGTGGCAGTCAGGCTCTAAGAAATTCTTATCCTATTCCTCATATTCCTTTACTCACCTGCTGTGCTTATCCACGAGAATTTCAGGCCCAGTTAGTCCCCAGGTTTGCGTTTCTTGTTTGATTTACATTTGCTCATTTATCATATGTTTACTTAGTATATTATATGATATAATTACCATGAGCTGCCTGCTGCTAAAATCTGTAACAGTTCGCCAAAGCAGCACTGAACAAACTAAGTGGGAACTGAAAGTGCCAATAGATAACCAAGGAAACTAACTGGCACATTTATGCTAAATTACTTTGCAAACATTTCATTCGGCCACAACCCTGTGTCAAGTACTACAAGTATGAAAAAAATAGGACAATGTGACCATGCATTATTAGTTGCCCACGCTAAAAGCAACTAAAAAGGTTCTCAAGTGTAAGCTACATATGGAACAGCTATAAAATAGGAATGAATGCAAAAAAATTCTCCAAAGAGCCCTTGATGTTTCTTTCCACTGCTTGGGTCCTGATACCCTTCAGTCATGTTCAAATGGCATTTGCCCTATGCAAATGGACCCTGACTCTGTGAGCGGCATGGCAAAAAAGAGAAGCAGTTTACATCTGCAGGGAGAATTGTGAGGTGTATTTTACAGAGTTTGTATAGTTTTTATTTGCAAATCACGAATTCATACGGCCCCAAAGAGGTAAAGAAACTAGTAATTAAGTGGGCTCTCTGAGCCAAATACAGGGTGGTTATACTGAAAAGATCAGTGGGATGCTTAATTGTTCAAATGAGGGAAAAAAAAAATTGTCTGAAAGATTTGTAGGTAGCTTTGTGAAGAAGTGGCGCTCATGACATCGGGAAACTTGATTTGTGTAGTACAAACAGGACCCTGTCCACTCTTAATTTCTCTTTACTTGCTCACCTGCCATGAAACCCTGCTGTTCCATTTATTAACCAGAGAGGGAATATTGACTTATTAGTATGGTGACTATAAATCCTGCGGTTGTACAAACAGATGACGGCTTTGTCCAGTGGATTTTGCACAGATAGATATCAGTTTTCAGAGAACCACCCTAGACTGAGAGGGGGAGGAACAGGAAGAGCACGCTCTAAACCACAAGCCACTGCAGTCTCCTCCAGTCCAGGGCGAGTGAGCCGCTACAGGGCTGAACAGCTGTAAGACGGCTCCAGCTGGAAGGCTTGGTGATTCATGCTCCTGCCTTCATCACTGCTAGGATGAGGGCTATAGGGGATGAGGATCTGGCAACACGCCGCACCCACTGTCCTACTCAGTCCTGCCAGAAAAATAAATGACACAGAGCTATCTATCTGGGCAGTGGAGAGCTTTGCCTGTGCACCCGGATGGACCTGAGGTCAGGGACTAGGTTGTTAAGTGATGTAAGTACATATAGGAATATATGGGTGTTAATGCACACTCATCCAGCCTTGGACCCCTAAAGTAAATCTTAAGGGCATTATAAAACAATGCTGAGCCAGAAAAAAAGAAAAAAAGCCACTTGTGAGTGAAAGTGTATCTCTCAAACTGACAGAATATTACATTCAACATAGGACTGGAAAAGTCAAATTTGTCCATCAGAAAGAACACATTAAGAGAAGCCTGCCTTTATTAATTCTGTCCATCACCATCAGTCAAAACAGGACTCAGCTCTTCTATTTATCTCCCTCTTGAGTATTTATCATTGTTTCTATGCTGTATTAAAAAAAGCCAGTACATGTGACAAAAATACTTTTATGCCTGCTGTCACTGTAAATACTAAAATATAAATTTATATTACTGGGTTTTTTTACTCATTCAATCTTTTTACTAACATATTCTTGGTTTATTACATCCATATTGTTTTGTTGGTTTTACAGAACTAACTCAAAAAAACAGCCCCTAAATTTAGGTAGGAAAATAAGTGCTCGAAACTTTACATACACAGAAGAAACAGATTTGGCGAGCAAAATAGTTTACTTTTTTGAAGTGGGTTGGCTCGATTTTGGCATAGTAGCTATTCTGTCCATGACTGCAATTTGAAGTAGAAATATCCTGTTTTCATGCAAATGTCCACAGTAGTAAGTAAAAAGAAAAGAAAACAAACAACAAAACTATATATAAACAGAACGGTTTTGAATGGAACTTTTTGCACAGCTTCTCATGAGACAGTTATTTTTCTATAAACAGCACCTATTTTACTCATTAAAGAGAAAAATTGCTGTGGCAACCTTAGGCTGCGAGCCAAAGCTGACAGATATTTTGCAATTCCATTGGCCCAGAGCAGTTCTGAACTGTGGATACTGAATACTTGTTGCAATACACACCACAAACATTTCTACAAGCAATCTGAGACATTTTATTGTTCTTAATGGGAACAAATTTAGGTATGATATTCTTGGTCAGGAACCCCACATATGCAGAATCTGCCTGTCAAGTATTTTTTATCACCCTAGACCACAGGAAACTCACTCACTAAACATATTTTATCCAATAAAAGCCTTCATCTTTTCCCCCCCTCACCAAAATAAACACCCTCCTCATATAGTGAAATCAAGCACTTAATATCAACATTTCCTAAACTGAAAGTTTCACTGGGCAATTCATTTGTATCCATAATGAGTATATCCTGGAATATGGTTTTTGTTTCATAATTACTTTTTTTTTTCTGCAGGACTCATACTTCCTGTAATAAAAGAATAATTAAGCCTTTAGAATGACACTTCAACATTATACTAAAAAGGAAAATCAATAAAATCCTCTGGAGTATGTTAGAGCTTTCAGCAAAGTTATCTACGTGATACACAAATGTTACTTGACTTCTGAAGGGGAGTCAGCTGTAGGGGAAATGGCTTTTTCCCCTCCTATCACACCCATTTTATAAGGATAAAGTTAGGCATGGAGATAATGGGCAAAAATGGCAAAAGCTTCCATGGATTTTAGGTTTCTAATCTAAGAAATGAGAGCAATGATTTTCCTTAACTACTTAGTATTTGTACAGGGTTTTATATGTCCAAAGCACACTATCAATGACTTTAAACTGCAGCTGGGAGAGCAGTCTGCCAATCTGGCCCACTGTAGAAAATCCAAAAATGAGTACTTACTGGCCAATGGAAAATTTTGGTCAAAGCAATTTGGCCATCTTTAATAGGAACTTATCGGTAAAGGCAGGGATAGAATCCCATTCTCATGGTTGCCAATTTTCCTAACCATGAGATTCCCTCTCTTCTATGAGCCTCCTTCCTATTTCACATATATACCTTTACATTTCTGTGAAGAGGGAAGTACCTACACCGTATGAATCATCTGAAGACTGTTCTAAAACTAGGGGGCTAAGGGGAACGGTATGTAACTTCTTAAAGATTGCACAGACACGCGCACACGCAAACCTCGTATCTATTCTGTAGAAAAAAAGTAATTGCCCAGCTTGTTCCATCTATTGATTTTGTGTCTTTAGAGCCCCAGCACAGAATTCCTCCATTTGAATTCATGAAGACACCTATGGACACTGAGATACACAATTTGCAAGTGACTTTTGCAAGCCATTTGCGGGCAGCTGAAGCGACAAGTCAGACCCAGAGCTACAGTGTTGAACTGCAGATTCGGGCAGGAGAAGTTCTGTCACTAACCTCATCCCATACGTCTGTACCTTTTTTTTTTTAAAAAATTATTTCTTCTTACATGACTAACACATTCCAGCACTTGCCTCCAAAATCTGTGCTAATATTCATATTTTCCTCTAGCTCCTCACACTTGTCTATTTCTCTCCACTGTCATCATTTTCCCCCAAACCCACATCTTTTGCCCTACTGTACTCTGCGCTCCTTTATCAGGCATGAGTTTTGACTTCTATCTCTCCACCTTCTTTCATTTCTGCACTTACTCAACCTTGGAGAAATGCTGGACAACAAATTTTTGTTTGGCCAATAATTTTTTTAGAAGAGCAAAAGCAATCCAGCTTGGGACACTGCCTATTTCAGCCCTAAAGACTTAAAGTTTGTGAAAGTTAGGATCAAAAGAAAACAGGGTTTCTGGGGAAAAATGTTTGTGCGTGCAATTCATGCATTATTCAGTTTGTTTTCACACTAAATTACACCTTGCATTGGGTTTTGCTCTCTCCAGCTGTAGCATGCAGCTGGCATCCTGTTCAGCATTTTCCACCTGACAGAAGTGTAAATGACTGCATACGCGTGGGCAGCAGCACCGGATACCAATGATAGCTGGTGTGGGTTGAATTAACTCTACTGGTATTTTTTTTTAAATCCATTAAAAGGCTCCCTCATAAAGTAAGATAGAATGCTGTTGGATTCCATTTTGGTATGAAAATTAACTTTACTTCTCCCTGCAGAGAACACAACTTTCATATGAAAATATCCTGAAATAAACCTATGTAGCTCTGGGATCGAATTTTCAGAAAATGAAACAAGTTTATGTTCACTCTGGTCTTATTCATGTGAACAATAAAATCTCCCCTGCCTGACAGAATTAGGCCAGTCCCAAATGACAGAAAAATCTTAGCTACAGGTACCTAGCACTTTGGACATAAAAAAGCAGTACGGAACTAACTATAATTTGCTTGCAGGTATACATGTGAGAACCTCTAAGCACTTTACATATATTTGAAAAAGTAGCTCTTACAAGGATGGTCTTTTTGAACTAAGTAAGAGAGAAGCACGGGGAAGTTACATGACACAGGCACTTGCAAGCATGTGGCAAAGCCCAAAATAGAAGCGTAACCTTACAATCTTTTACGTAACAGCATGAAAAAAACCCCTATTTTGAAGAACATTAGGCAAGAAAAAGTCTTGCTTTATAATAAGCAATTAATTGTTGGCTGGGTTTTTTTTTTATTTATTTCAAGGATGCCATAACAGAGATCTGGCCAAACATTAGGTTAAACATATTTATGACTCCAAATAGACGGGTGAATGAGGTCAGCAATGGGCACACCTGCAGACAAGCAAGAGGAAGGGCCAAACCACCAAGATGTGGGTGGGCTGGAATGGCTACAGAAAAAACAAACCCTTGTTATTCCAACGAGACACAAACACTACACCTAGAACGGCTATCGCACAGCAAAGGCTTCAACAGTAACTTATCTGCACCTTAAAAAAGTAATTTTGGACATAAAGGGGATCTGTAGATCTACTGAAATACCTATACGTAAAATGTGAATACATTAATTGCAAAGAAGTGTCATGGCATTCACTCTGGACATAAAGTAGTGCTTTGCTTACTCACTTATAACTTAGTTATAAGATAAGACCTATCCAAATTTTTATGCAAACCATGAAGCACAGCACTCTTCCAGAGCCTCTGCAAACTGAACCACGTTGCCTGCTCTCTGCGCAATCCACCATTTGATCGAGTTCTGTCTGAGAAAGCGCAAATGAGAAGGTGTGGCAGGTTTAACTTTGCTTCTTCATTTACATTTCATAATTTAATGTTAGTATGCATTGCAATCCTCAAATTAAACAGACGATCTTAATTCTGTTTAAACACCTAAATTTAAAAAAATAAAGGACAAAACCGACAAAAAAGTATTATCTCTGCAATAACTAGAAGAGAAGTAAGACTCTCATCCTGATGCATATAAAAGTTTGTCGCTGCACAAACAATGTTACAGGACAGAGGTCTACTCGTTGGAAATAGGATTGTGTATAACTATAAATGTCACCTGATTCGTAATGACAACCTAGAACAATTTCTTCAGCATTTCTGCAGTGTGCACAGCCCTAAATTTGCTCAAAACTTTTGAGTAAATCCTAACATCTCGCAGATATGATTTGCTTAAATAAGCATGGACTTAAAATTCAGCAACTGTTCAAAGTCCTTTCCTGCACAAAGATGCCTTTGAGTCCTGTATCTGAAGCTTTACCACCCTTGTCTTCAGCCCTGCAGCCCCCTCAAGGCAGAACGGGAGGGCATGACTCCATAATTGCTGCCATATGAAAGAAACAGGGGTGGCACCGCACGGACCTGAGCAGGGAGGAAGGTTGTGCTGCCCTCCCTAGTTCCAATCATTTGCTTTTACTTTTAAGGAAAGGAGTAATAACGGGCCCAACACATGCAAACACCCATTCAGGGAGACAGATCCACTCTCAGATACTCAGGCTGCACATGAAAAGCTGGTAACCATGTGATTAAATAATTAACCTGAACCATTTTACATTTGACCTGATGTTCACACAGCAATCCATACTCTTCCTTCCTTTCCTTGCCAACCCACCAGGCATATTCTAGATTCCCAAGTTGCTGACTGAATTTTGGTGGAGAGAGATGTTGATCTTTTATATCAAACTGTCACAGAAACAGTTCCTTCCAATCTTTGAATTTCCTTCCCAGATTACTTTCTGCCTAAAGACCAGGAAAGGCAAGGTTTAATTCTAATTCAGTCATGAACTTTCTAAAAGTGTCACCTGCCCTCCCCACTTGAAAATAGAAGCATTATTCCTCTGGGTAGGGTTCAAACCCGTCCCACCACCCCTTGTTAGCAGGATGTTATATTAACTCCAAGCTCTGCAAAGGCCTCAGAAGAAGGCTTTGACAACTTGTCTGTGGAGAAATCTATTTCAGATCACTTTTGAGGGTTTTTACATTTCTCCAAACAACAAATAGTTAAATTGCTGGTCACTAAAATACCTGGCAGTGTACTGTAGGTCATAAAAAAATGAAACTCAGTACAACTGAAATAATTCCTAAAATACTTATTATATTAATAGGTGTAGAATATATAGAACCCCCAACAGGATAAACATTAGCAGGTTTTATGTGAAACCACCTGCATAGACTCACCAGTAATACAACAGGCACTATTCAAAAAAAAAGTCTTATAAGCTTTATAAGAGTGAAACTTTACATTATCCTACTTGAAGGTGCAACACGTAATTTGCATTTTGCACAGCATGAGTATAATTAAGAGGTAATTAGGAAGAATCTTTCATCTCTGTGCTATTTTTAGTTCACAAATGTGACTCTCTTTTTGTTGATTGGTAAGAAACCACTATTTTAGGCACTATTAAAAACTCCTTCCAGACTCTCATTCTGCATCATTCCCATTGCATCATCTGCATAGTACTTCTTGTACCCAGCAAGAATTTAAAGCCTCCATATTCCTGACTGGAAATAGCACATAACCCTGGCAGAGCCTTTTATAATTCAATGAAAGACAAGATTGTGCTCTCACCAAATAATTCAACAATTGGGTTTTGGCCACTGAAACCAGGAGACAAAGAAAGTACTATGCCCTGGCCAGTCATATCAGCTTGCCTCACATCATCTTTTGCTGATGCATTACGACCTGCAGCATACGCTTTAAATGGCTGAACTGGTTGGTGCACCGAAGAATAATGAAATGGCAGGAAAATACAAAATCTCCTCAAACAAAATCTCCTAACACTGACATATGAGAAAGTGTAACCGTTGTCTGTGAAGTCACTTATTATTCCTGCTTCCTGTTGCTCTAACCCTCACTACTTATCAGGTTATTAACAAATTAAATTTTCCATCACATGGAATTAGAACTGGTTAGTTTCTCTCTTTTGTCAGGTAAGAGCAAGGCATTTAATTACTGAAATTATATGTGGCAAATTGAAAACTGATATATGACAATATTTTGTCTTATGTTACAACATCAGCACATACAACTCTGACCTGAAAAGTATCAAAGCAAGGAATATAAAATTCAGAAACCCAACATTTTTATGATTATCTAATAAGACGTCTGAATCCCTCCAGATATATATAATTAAAAAACCTACAAGAGAAAGTGCTGAATTCTACACCTGGGAAGGGGCAACCCTGGCTGTACATACAGACTGGGCAATGAGATGCTGGAGACCAGCCATGCTGAGAGGGACTTGGGTGTCTTGGTCGACAGCAAGTTGAACATGAGCCAACAGTGTGCCCAGGCTGCCAGGAAGGCCAACCGTGTCCTGGGGTGCGTCAAGCATGGCATTGCCAGCTGCTCTAGGGACATGATTGTCCCACTCTACACTGCACTGGTGTGGCCTCACCTCGAGTACTGTGTGCAGTTTTGGGTGCCACAGCACAAAAAGGACATAAAGCTATTGGAGAGTGTCCAGAGGCAGGCAACAAAGACGGTGCAGACATATGAGGATAGGCTGAAGTCCCTTGGGTTGTTCGGCCTGGAGAAGAGGAAACTATGGGGAGATCTCATGATGGCCTACAGCTTCCTCATGTGGGGGAGCGAAGGGACAGGTGCTGATCTCCTCCCTCTGGTGACCAATGATAGAACCCGAGGGAACGACACGAAGCTGTGACAGAGGAGGTTTAGGTTGGAGATCAGGAAAAGGTTCTTCACCGAGAGGGTGGTCAGGCACTGGAACAGGCTGACCACCAGGGAAGTGGCCACAGCACTGAGCTTGATTGAGTTCAGGAGGCATCTGGACGATGCGCTCAGTCATCTGCTCTGATTGGGCTGGTCCTGTGTGGAGCCAGGAGTTGGACTTGATGATCCTTATGGGTCCCTTTCAATTCGGGATATTCTATGATTCTATGATAATTGATATGAAGAGACATAACTGTAAGCAACTGTAAACCTCATGGCTTATGCTTGAAACTAATCTCAACCAATTGATCAGGAACAGTATTAATAACTCCACCATGATGGCAAGCAGTATCCCAGGCTCTGGTACTCGACTGCCGTAGGGCCGCTGTAGGGCCATAGTGCGAGGCTGACCCCAGCATCGCTTGGGCGAGCCCAGACAGTTCTCCAAACCCTTCCCGGCCATGGCTCAGCAGATGGTACAGGTCAAGGACCACTCCCAGCATGCAACCTGAATACAGGACATGGCCTGAGCTGGTCTCTGAGGTAGAGAACAGCCCTGGGCACATCTCATTTACTGGAATAGAGGTGGCCAGTGCATGTGTGGGAAAGGGAAAGCAGCCATGTGAGGCCCTATCTTTTGTATCTTACATACGAGCCAATACAGCAGCTCTCGCTAGTTTTGGTGGCTGAAATGCTGCGCGTAAATCTGGGAGAAACAGGTGGTTGTACATCCTGTTTCTAACATGATAATCAAAATTATCTTTCAGGATACACTTGAGGTCAGTAACAGTAATAATGTACCAAAAGAAAATATCAAGAAAAGCAAAGCTTAATTTTCAAACCTGAAGTTAAGATTAGAAAAGCAGAGAATAGTAAATTACTGACTCGGGAAGCATTACCATGAGCACACGCTGTAACAAGCTACTGCTGAACCCGGAAGCAGACTTTTCATTAAAACCAAGACAGAAGACGCTGATCTACACTTCCTCATGATATAACTGTATGACATGGTCCTACATCAAGAGAGATTGTTATTTGTTTTCTCATAAATAAATATATAAACCATAGCATGATTCTTAAAGGACATAGATGGAATGGAACTTTACACTGATGTAGTGTGTACTGTTCATATGCAGGCTGTTGAGACTTTGGACAGGAAATTTATGACAACAGACCTCTTGACTTCAAGACTAGCATCCTAACCAGCACTCAGACAGAGTCATCCAAGTACTGACATTATCGACATTACACACTAGATCTGCAAAACATTACAATAGCCCTGGAAAGATCAGAGCTGATGTTCTTCACTCTGAGTGGAATGCTAGCACGATACAGAGACCATTAGAAATTCTGTGCATTTCTAGATATCCCATACTGCCCCCAGGTCCCATTTTACACTGGAATTGAGTAGGTATTTATTTTTCTTGGGTTACCATTGCCACTAAAAGCTTTCACCTCTCTTGATCTCTCTAGCACAAATATCCTACACCTCCTGACAGCAACTGGCTTTATCACAGCAGTGACTCCAGCAGGTTTTGATTGATCTGGGAAATTGAGGGAACCAGCTACAATAGAAGAAAATATGTTCAGAGCCAGGGTGGGGGCCCTGCACTGCCTGTTTCCCCTTAGTTGTTTGGTTTTCTGCCAATGAAAATGGAAGTGGAAACAAACACACTGACTGGGTAAATCTACCCTGACCCATATGAGTGGAGTTCACACTGTAGACAAAGTTATGAATTTCCCCCAGAGGGAGGGGGTAATGTGAAAATCCTGTGTTACACCCATTGTAACTTAAGAATATTTTCATTGGCATTCCTGTGATAATCTTATAAAAATAACAGAATCGACTCGCTAGCTTTGGCCTGAGTTGGATTTTTTTTTGCAACAAAGCAGCAGTAGTTTGGGACAAAGAGTGGTATTGACAGTTCAGTTTAGATGTGCTGGTGAAAAAAAGCATTAACTAGTAACTATACAGGCTAACGCAATAAGCACATAAACTAACACATGTCAGTAAAGACAGAATATTCTTAGGAAACAGGTGAGTTTCTTGTGAGGTTTCTGTGCATAGCATAACGGTTTCAAACTGAGATCTACATATCACACTTCATCACAAAGCATGCTGAGATTTACAAGAGGAATGGTCATCAAGAACGTTGTATTTTTTGTCCACTTCAGCAAGAAGTTCTGGCTGCTGGCTCCTGGCTGTTCAGTTGCTGCATTGTTACAAAGAGGATCACATCCTCAACTGCAGTAAATCCATGAGCGCAGTTGGCTTCAACACAACTATACCAGGCTGTACAAGCAAGGAGTGTATGGCTAAGCAATGTCTTGGTATCACTCGTGCAAGCAAGTGTTGTGCTTGCCTGGGAGGCTGTTCAAAAAAATGGATGGGTAAACAACTGACAATCTTTTAGTAAGGTCTGATTTGTAGGAATTTGGGATCCCACCAAACTGCACAGACATTGGTTAAAATAATGTTCTATCTGGGCACAGATCAGGTTCTTAGTAAGAGTCAGTCATACAGATGCATACAAGAAATACATTTCCTCTACATATACATTGGACACAAACTAAGAAATTGTTAGCATGAAATTTCTGGGTAACAGAATATTTTATGCAGTGAAAGAGAAAGTAGAAACTAATACCTCTTCACTGTGTGCTTTACCTAACAAATCCAACACGCCCCCAAGATCCAAAGCAGTTTCTATTTGACCCATGATGTAATCAACATCTTTTATTGCTTATATGTGGACACTTCAGTTGCAGAGTTTTCTTTCCCAGGCTGCAATGTTGGAATGCCTTTTCTGATTGCTACTATCAGTATTCAGAATAAGTATGACTCTTAACTCTTATGCAAGCCTCTAGAAAACACAAGGTAGGGGGGTTATTGTACTGCTAGTCCATGATACTATTCAAGCTTTGTGTGTTTATAGGCCAAATTTTGTCCCTTAGAATCTTTTTTAGAATCTTTTAGCTATCCCAGAAAATCTGCCATTAATGATGTGGATCTCTTGTAGTAGAGATTGAAACTACAGTTTGCCACTGTTTAACAAGATACAGAAATTACGCACCATTACTTTACACTAGAATTCACTATTATAATACAATACCAAGGCATTCTAGATCTACCAGGGAACACCACCTCAAAAGCAATTTCATACAGAGCCTTTGAAAAATTTTTAAGTTCTTATTACCTGATCTTTCTACTAGTTGTCAAAGTATCTATTTCAATACAATTTGGGCTACTTATATTTCAATACTTTAGCATTTTCTGTGTCTTTTCAGTAAACTATTAAAAAATAGATGCTGTCAGTAATATATGTCTCATCTGATCTGCAAGAAGGAGCAATCTAAGTCAAAATAGTTATTTTTTTAACATCACAAAATAGTAAAGTTTTCTATCATACATAGAATTTTTCTCTTTTACCCCATCACAGAAAAATAGTTATGCTTTCACCTTCCAAAGACAATAACATATTCTGTGTTAACACTTATTAATCAATCCATTCTGCCCAGAGCAAACTGAAAAGATGTTCTGAATAATGATATCAGCTATTTTCTTGTACACTATTAATGGAGGAGACGGGAGACTGAAGGGGGTTACAGCCTCTTTATTAATTGAAGTTTTCACCTCTCATCCTTCATTGCGTAGTGAAGCTACACAAGTAAAAGTGAAATCAGAAATTACTTCTCAATAATTTGCATTACTAAAAACAGAATAATGCTATGTATGATATGGAAACTAATATTTATTGGGGGAAGTGTGTTGTTGGGGGAGGAAGTACATTTTTGACGTTTCGTATTACTTTGACATCTCTAGTACTGTGGATTTTTTATCTATATTTTAAAAAAAGGCATTCATTGTAATTTGAATAATTTCAGTGATATAACAGTGATACGACTTTCTTATCGTGATATTTCTGTCAGATGTAATGATGAAAGGGAATGGCATACCTAGCTCAATAGTAATTCCTTTACTGCTTCCATTAAGCTTACAATGACTGATCTTTGTGTGACTACATCTGAACCTTTTATTTTTGCCAGTCTGGGCTAAGTGATTTATTTTTCTAACCTCCATCCTGTTCAATTGCTCTAGCCACTGAACTCCCACTGCAATCAATCAAGAAGTCTCCCTACACATTCCAGTGCTTTTTCCAACTCTATCAGCTTTTTCTACCAGTTACCTAGAGAAGAATATTCCATGGATGAACGGACTCCCAAGTTCGGAATTTGATTCTGATCAGACTCCATGTATTTAACTCCTTGAGTCTGCACAGCGTGTGCCCTACTTCTTGTTTTGCATCTTGCAAAGAAGAATCACTGAAAGCAAGAAAACATTTATTTCTGATTCAGTCATTGTGAATAACTGATATAACTGTGTCCTTCTCATCAACTATGACTGCTTAACACATAAAAACCAGAACATACTCTCTCTTTAGCAGGGAAACTACAATAACTTTGACTTGAAAACCTCTCTGTTAGGTTTCAAAATGGCTTATAACTTGTTCTTATCATTTGCCTACTCCACATCTTAACAAACAGGTTTCCAGATATCGACGTGACTTTTTAACGTCTGCTACAAAGCTAAACTGGTCTCTGTGTTCAGAACATGTATCACGTTAACTATGCAATAGTGGACAGCTTCAGCCCTCAGATACCGGAGGAATTCAATTCTTCACTGAAAGAGGAATTCTGAAAATAGACTTACAACTTCTTGTTTCTCCAAATCAAAATCAGCAAGTTATTCAGCTTATTTTAAGAACAAAAAAAGCTTTCTTAGTCTTGACAGAACTTGCTTCATGTGGAGGAACTTACTCTATTTTCTGTGATGGTTCCACAGCCATCAGCATTATTTGGAAACAACATGTAAAACACACCTGCCACTAAATGGAAACTGCAGAGTTTTACAATTGACTTGCTCTGTAATTTCTGAAACCAGACCAAGCCAATCAACCAAAGGAAACCTCTTTCATGAATCTGTTATTTACATATAAAGCAGACAGGAAAAAGGTATTTTGTTAGCTCTGGAGACACAGTTTAAGGAGGTTTTAAAAGATTAGGAAGCATAATGACAGGTGCACAGTGTTCCTTGAAATGAGACGGGAAGTGAGTACGAGACAGAACTTCATGGCACCATCCTTCTATAAAACTAAATGGACAAACTGTTCTCTCTTAATAACGACTATACACTAACATGTGCAAGCAAGTACTGTACCTTTACTTGACCTTTAACACATTGTACTACATTCATTGCCTTAACTATTCAAGTAAGATCAGCCAAGCCCCCCCATTTGCTCCTGTATTCCTTCTAAGATTTTTTTAATATTTTCCTGAAATATTAAACTCTGCAGTTGTTTTATATCCAAAGCAGCTTTGACGTTCAAGCAAGCTATCATCTCAAAACTTAACATGCTCACTTTCTGACTTTTCAACTAATGTTTCTAGCAAAACCCACCCTCAGAGAACACCAATGACAGCAGCGCTCTCCTTTCTTAACAGTTTCCAAGACTGCTTCCAACACTGGTTGAACATTTCAACTGTTCTCAAAGGAAGCCTATTTCAAAGCACAATTAAAGACATATTCTTGTTTAGAGTTGAAGTCCAGTTATCAATTTTCTCTGTCTTTGCACCTGAGATATGAACTAAGACGAAAGTATCGGTTTAAGATCTGCCATCAGTATTGAGCATCTAAAGAGAATATCTGGACTCCTCTGACAATCAAAATCCAGTTTGACTGCAGGTTTACTACTGAAATTTTCAAAACCTCAAAGACTGAATCCTTCAAGATAGTAAGTCCTGGGCTTTCCAGTGATGGAGCCTTACTGACACCTAAAATAAAAATCATAGAATCATAGAATCTTTAAGGTTGGAAAAGACCTCTACAATCATTAAGTCCAACCATCAGCCCAACACCATGTCCACTAAACCATGTCCCAAAGTGCCACATCTACACGCTTTTTGAACACTTCAAGGGACAATGACTACACCACCTCACTGGGGAGCCTGTTCCAAAGCCTGACCAAAACGGGCTTAATAAAAAGAGCAAATACGGAAGAGATACTCAAACTCTAATAGTGAACACCTGACACTGAAGTGCCAAGAGTGCTTACAATTCCCACTGCTCTCACATTACTTACCTTTGATTAGTTTTTAATCGCAATTACTCCAATTCTGTAAATACTAAAAAAAAAGTTCATAACAACTTTTGAGCTCGCATTTGAACAAGCAATGGTGCAAGCCCAGCGACATACACAGACCAGCACAGAGAGTACAAGCATACTTCTCAAAAAGAGGGAGGGGTATTTTGCTTCCTGAATGTAGATTTACTTGCAGTAACAATCAGTAACAAGAGCTGGAAAGACAGTATATTTTATACACATGGCTACAGGTTTGTGATTACACAGAGTTAACTGCAGAGTTTGGAGGGAGAAGGCCAGAGAAATATCTCAGTGTCATGACATATAATGATTAACAGAAAAACAATTTGCCATGTAAAAAAAAAGAAAGCAACAAAATATAAAGCATATGGCAATTGCTATGGCACACACCTTTATGTTACCAGTATGACCCTTCACAAGTAGGGCAGCAAGGTATTCAAACTTACCTCATACAATAAATAGAATAAAGCAGTGTTCTTGGGGTTCTCTTTTTTCACCTAACTTCTTCACATATTCTCTGTAAACTATTAAACTGCAAACCTGATTCATAAGTGAACCCATCAACAACTTTTATATCGGCTCTTTCAGGACTTATCTCAATGATCATTTCCTTGCATTGAAAATTCACTTCAGTGGCTAATAAAGCATATCAGTAAAGTGTTCAAAAGCTGTCTGAGGAGACTGGTGTGAATAGCATCTGTCTCCCACACCCGCATCCTATCATCCTGTCAAGTTCAAAGTTAGGGTGAACTCTATTCACTGTTGCTCACCCAGATGTTCCAGATATTTCATCAGAAGTCCAGATAAACACTTAAAAACAGGAATTCAGCATAATAAAATTCAAGTTTTGAAGAAAATATGAAGTTTAAACATATAAAACAAACAACGTACATAAAATGTAACTAATTCTCTTTATTTTAGTTTGAGATTCTATGCTTACTAGAAGCTTTTATCCTTTCACGATCCTTGGCTAGACCATCTAGTTTTAGGTTTCATCCAAAATCATTTCAGCTCAAAAAAATGTTCTCACTGTTTGCAGGGGCATTTGAATCAAACCCTGTAGACTCAAACATGAAAAACTGTAGTTGACAGTAATGGAACTTCAGAATGATCTGACTGCTGGTCATATACAGCTTCTGAAATAAATTACCTGCTTTACTATCTTCACACACAAAGCTCAACAGAAATAAAAAAGCTGCTTAAGGTATTCACCTGAAGCAAGGCAATTTTTTTACATGGAAAGCATACTACCTGTGAATGATTATAATATCTGATCAGAAAAGAGCAGGCAAAGTGGAGGAAGTTCTTCTTATTACTTCATAAATCTACAGTGCTAGTTTTGAATCATTGTTCAAGGTGGTCCCTACCAGGCACACAAAACCAAGAAAATCTGCACAAACAAGAAGTAAAAATAATCTGAGAAATCATTCCAGCAATGCCACCCTGGGTCCCTTTAACATCTATCTGAAAACAGAAAGTGATCAAGACTGTAAGATAATCAAGCAAATCACAGAACATTCCCAGAAGGAAAGAAAAACATAAATGCAAGACCTAATCTGGGTAATATATTACCTTCATAGACGTAGTGTCTGAAAAGGCAAGAAGTGGCCTAAAAACACAGAACTGTTTGGTGAGTCCTAGCTGTAACACAGAGTCACAATAGGAAGGCTACCAACGCAGAAAATAAGGGAAGGCACACCATAACGCCACTGTTCTTGCTTAAATGATTACATCATTGTACTTACACAAGGGTGGAACAGAAAAAAAGCAGAGAAAGACTGGTGAAAAGACATTGAGAGTTGTACCTGACCTTCTCTTTCTCCTAATAGTATCTCCTTCTGAATATTACACATTGCACCCCAAGAGCAAGGATATTCGAAAACATCCATCAGGCCACCCTATGGGTAGGAATTAGGAAGAGGCATATTAATGCTGCAACATATAGGTTGGAACCCTCCGTGCAGACATGCTAAAACACAGCTCAGCACACTTAACAAGTTGGTAAGTGGTCCTTGCCATGCAACAGTGAGATTTATTTTTTTTTTTAGTGAGCCTATTTCACTCATGCAAGCAAGAGAAGAATGAGTCATGAATGATTTCATAACAGCTCTGCAGAAATTAGTCCAACATCATGGCTGTGGGAGAACGAAGCTGGACAGGCTGTCAGAGCACTGAGGAACAAGGAGTAAGCCTGAAACCATAATTAAGAAGTACAGAGTAAAGAGGATAGAGTCTGTGTAAACAGGAAACAAAGGAAGTCTTGCATTTCACCCTGACCATAGTGTCTAACGAGAAAAATTAATTCCTTTCACACTATGTCCATAACCAAGTAATCACTGTATTCTGCTATAGTGTCGACCTAAACCCACCTTGCTACAGTCCTGTGACAGCATTATTTCTTCAGCACAAGTCGTGATTAAGCCTACAACTACAGTAAACTCCCGAGGCAGGAATTGCAGAATTTTTAGGTAGATCATCTGAGTTTTATTTTGATTTATGACAGATCCACTTTGTTAAGACTAGGTCGTTGGTCAAGACTTCCATCAATAAAGCTTACTGACTTTATGTCTTCTTTCTTCTAGATTTTTCTATCAAGGTTTCTCAGCTAGTAGCTCAACTAAGATATAGTCAATACGAAGAGGTTCTTAGGGAAAGTGTTCCTTCCTATTCTGTTTACTCCAGTTGGCCCTAGTGCCAAGGTCTGCCAAACAGCTGCTGCTCAACAGTTAAAGAATTGTTGCGCCTACTTTCTTAAGAGACAGGCTATTCCAGATCTCCTAGCTGTTATGAAATTAAATGTATTAAATCTATTTTAGTAGTTGTATGGCTGGCAGTAGCACGAATCATTGCCAAGTTTTTCTGTGAAAGTTACTGAGCAGTGTGTGCAAACCAACAGGGAAGTCTTTAGTATGGTTCAAGATAGCTTTAGTATAGCCCTCCCTCAGTGTGTACAGAAAAAGCCCAGATCTCTTTTCATACCTGCAGGTATTAAATCTAATATGGACCTAATACCCTGTCAGCTGATCCAGATATGTTAATTTGGTGTAGCAAAGAAGTAACTGGAAGATTAAAAACATGATCGCTGCTAATTGGACCTCCTGAAAATAAGTAGCATAGGAGTAACTAGATAGGAAATCTTATTTTAAAAAAAAAGGAAAAATTAAGAAATCTTCCACAAAAAATATTCTGCAAAATAACATCAAATAAGTCACTTCAAATGAATCAAAACATTTCATTGTTATTGCCTTTAAAACTTTTAGGAAACCTTTTTTAAAGGTCAATTTGAAACAATAACTGAAAACTTCGCTTCAAATTTTTAAAGCAGTAATTTTTCTTCATAATGAAGACTTTTCAGATAGAATTCTTATCCCGTCAATTTCCTTTAAAATTGATACACTTTTCAGTTTCAACAAAAACAATGTATTTGGAGAAAAAATAAAAATCAGGCTAATGACAACTCCATTCCTCATCTGAACTACTTTCTAGGAATCTTGATCTTTTCTTTCTTCTTTGTAGTTTTCTGAAGTGTTATTGCACAGTAAACTGTGTGGTGAGACAAAGTGCTGGAGATCCACATGTAGTCTGAAAAGCCTTCAGGGCTTTCTCCATCCAGGCAGTTCCCATCGCCTCCTGTATTCAGTCTCAAGACTACTCAGCCAGAACAGCCAAAACAGGCTCTGACAGTACACAGTACTAACAGCAATTACAGTGTTTTATAGCATGTGATAACTGAGTCATTATGATCAGTCTGCAAAAACTACAAGAAGGAAAATTCTTATAATAGCTCAGATGGTAACTGCTTGCATGTTTTCTCTGGTCAGCTCCGGGTCAGTTATGAAAGTGGCAGAGCTCTGCTTGATGGGCTGCCTAGGACACAGTTGGACAAAAAGCCTTCCTTCCAGATGAGGAAGCCACCAACGCTAAACAGACCCGTCCAGGTACCCACTCATACCTATGCAATGTCAAGGAAACAAAGGGTTGATGTAATCCTGATCTAAATGGCCATGAAACTGTCACCACATCTTCCAGTACTGAATCATACACTGCACTGCATGGCAGTAATGGTGGCAGGCTAAACACTTTTTTTGCTTATCTGGCAAATATGCTCCAGCCTGATCTCTAAATTTAATTGCCAGCAGCAACTTTAAGCAGTTTTTAGTTATTGAAATGGCAGAGGATTGTTTGTAACTCATCAGGCAACTCCTAGTTTCATCGCCAGTTATGAATTGCAAGCATTTGCTAGAAATGTCTTCTTTCATTTACGACTAGACAGACAATTACACCTTTTCAAGCTTCTCAGTTGTTCGCAAATACTATCTTTGAGGCTGACTCTACTAACAAAACAAATTCAAAATGATAACAGAGACAAAAATATGAATACCATGGCCTAAAACAGTTGATCATACCAACTTTCCAAATGGGACAAATTGACAAAAACAAACACCACCATGATTACATTGAAACCTTCTCAGTAGAGTAAGAACGATCTTATTTTGCCTGTCTGTGGAGGCAGGACTGTGATAAAGCACCTGCAGCAACGTATAAGGGACAGTGGGTTAAGTGATGCAGGTGTGATGCAGAGTTGTCATGAGAGGTATGGAAAGCCAACCTTGTAGCACCTACTGCTTTCATCAGTATGAGGTGTCACTGCTGCTGCTTGCAGAGATGATCCCACCTCCTCCAGCATGAGTCACACATTCACACCCACTCCTTAATGGCAGCGAGGCCACCTTGGGCCATATGTAGCAGGACTACAGCTCCTCTGTTGCCTATAGCAGACTTCTGCTCAAAGCAGCTCTGTGCTCTGCCCAAAACTAGTCTTGCTCCCTGCACTGTGTCTCCGAGACTAAATGAAGGCCCAGTTTAATTTCAAAAGCCAAAAGAGGAGCTATAATGGGAAATCACCTTGTTCTGGTTGTAATCCATGACTCTTAGCACAGATGCAACGTGAAACGTATTATTCCATGGCAAATGACAGTGACAATAAGAAAACAGTCGTTCCAGTGTAGAAATTTCTTAACCTCAAGAAGTCAAAGTGATAGTAAACATTGTAGAGGACAAAGATACTATGGAAAACAGGTATATTAGAAATATACTACAACAATCGGAAATACATTATTTTCCTCCTTTTTGGCACTCAGAAGGCTAAGGTGTAACTACACTAGAAATGTGGAAAAAACATTCTAGGCAAGGTACTAGGCAGATATAAAGAAACATACCATGTTTGCCCATGAGACCACCCTTGCACACCAGTAGCATCATTCATTTTAACAGAATTCTAAGAAGTTCTAGCTGTGAATCATGCTCACTATTTTCATATATATATATATCTATTCTATTCTAAAAGTGGCATGTATGAAAAGCTACGGTTCCAATTGTAATGCTGATAGCCAAAAGAATTTAAAAGCCTAATAATTTAAATTAAGTAATTTGGATATTCTCATTCACACTATTTTGTCTTGTACCTAAATCTGCTTCAAGCCAATTTTGTTATTCACTGCAAATGCAAAGCTTGCTATTTCATTTACAAGTTACAAGCCTTCCTGTTCTAAGAAAACAATTACTTTCCAGGAAGCAATAATATCAGATGTTTCTTGACATTTAGGTTTACTAAAAAAACAAAAATAGCACAACAGTGTTATCTTCCACTTAGAACTGACTTCTGCATGGTGTTTCAAACAGAAAGGTATAAAAACCTCGGATCTCTGAGCTAGCTGATCTCTCAACTGCCCGTCAATAAGAAATAATCTATTCTATCTATGTGACCGTATCTGAGACAATATGAGGACATGTAGAAGTGCTCCATCTTCTTAGGGAGAGGTAGGACTGAGTCCCATGACTACCAGATCTGCACTGTGCAGAGTAACAGATTTGTCTCTAAATTTGTGAGATAGAACACACAGAATATATGGGCAATGGCAAACTCAGTTCCTTCTGCATATTAGTTTATTCCTGTCTCTTCCGCATTTCAGAAGAAAGCAGAAATTCATGCTTTCCTTTTCCAATGACAGTTCTTTTCTCCTCTTCACAGTCTGAGGGAGCATTATACAAAAACCAGACATTTGATTCCTTCCTCAAGATGGTCACGCTGTGGTCTAGCTATTCGCTGCAACTGAAAAGGTTCTTCTGCTAATGTTCGCAGTTGTGAGCCGCAAGAGTGGCTCTGGGACAAAATTATAATGAGAAACTACCACTCAAGTGAGCTGCCTAAACCCTTCATTACATTTTAATAAAGTACTAGAAGTACCGCTCAGTCCTTTCCACTGCTTGTCAACATGATCAAACGCATCCTATTATTTTTGAGCCCATTTCTGCAAGATGTACCCCTAGTCTATAGCACTGGAACAGCAGTGTAATTGCAAGTTATACATTCTGAAAACTTGCTAATAATGTTAACACCTGTAAATGTTGCCAGTAACTAGCAGGCAGGTAAAACTGGTTTATTCCAATTTTATTTTTCTCACTGAGCAGACCAGTGCCTCGGCTACCACAAGGGATATGTGGTATAAGAAATGCTAGAATTAGTGGACACCTGGATAAATAAAATCTATTTGGGAGAGTCAACATGACTTCTGTAAAGTGATGTTTTGTCTTACAAACCTCTTGGAGCTCTCTGCAGGGTTCAGTTGTGCTATGCTGGTAAATGGGACCCATTTGACCTACTGTGCTTAGATATCCAGAGAGTTTCTGGCAAAGGCTTTCGCCAAAGACTTCGAAAGTACATAGCCATCACATAACAAGGAAGGTTCTGGCATAGATAAAAAAACTGGTTAAGAGGTATGGCAGAGGAGCAAATGTGAAGCTGTAAAAAACGCAAGAAAGTCACCTGCAGAGTTCCACAGCGCTCTTTGCTGGTGTTCACATCACTTAACATATCCAGAAAGTACCTGGAAAAGCAGTAGGAGAGTACAGACAAAGTTTGCTGATGATAGAAAGCTACTCCAAGTAGTAGTATCTTGAAGACCAACTGTAAAGAACTGAAAAATGAGTCTCCTGTAAGACAGAGTGACTAGCTGATAAAATGACAAATCAAATTGAACATAGCTAAGTGTGACAGTGCCCTGAGTGCACTAAAAGCCCTTAATTAGCTTTCAGTTCTTGCTGGACATAGGCTGTAGGTGTATCTGTTTCTGGCCTTGCCTCTGTCTGCTCCTGAACAGACTCCCTGGATGGACCCTGGGCCTGATTCATTGCCTCATCCTGTCTGCTAACCTGACTCAGACACCGTCTGACTGCATCTGGTCAGCAAGGGCCTTGTCTGCACTGGGGTTGCCCTGGCTTCCAGATCCTGCCCCACCACAGGCCACCAAGCTCCTGCTGTTTCCAGCTAGCTGACAGCCCAGGGTATGTGTGGGTGTCCCAGCCTGGGTTTTAAATTAAGCCCTTGAGCCACAAGCAGAAGATGCTTGGGTGGGGGTCCTGGGTGGGGATGGGTCAGGGCAAACGAGAGAGTAGTCAAGTACTCTTCAAGCTAGGAAAGAGATGATGTAATGGATATCTGACAAAAGTCTGCAAGGTGGATGACAGGGAAAAGGGAGAGCAGGAGTATCTGCTTCACTG
The DNA here is from genome assembly GCA_013399095.1 of Psophia crepitans. NCBI lineage: Eukaryota > Metazoa > Chordata > Aves > Gruiformes > Psophiidae > Psophia > Psophia crepitans. Next base: position 48,004 of record VWZZ01002228.1, on the reverse strand, counting down.
TCTTCATTTGGTGGCCCCTTATTACAGAAGCCAGGTTCAAAGTAAGGAGAACAAGGTGGTTCTTCATGCAGTGGGAAGTGGATACATGGCACTCCCTGCTTAAGAACAACCATGGAAGTGCAAGTTCAAAGGGACAGTGGGCAACTAGTTGGCAGAAATCCACTGCAGACGACTAAACAGGTAAGCCACATCAGCCTCAGTGAGATTTTCATTCCCAAAATGGAAACAGTTGAAAACTGGAAGAGTTTTGAGGGAAGCAACATGTACGTAGGCCTTATTTTAACTCTTCTATTCCAGGTGCCCATCTATGACCACTGGGCTACTTGGACCCCTGTCTTAAACCAGTAACAGACCTACTTCTGTTCCAAGGGCAGATGGGCATCAGGACCTTGTCTGTGGTTACAGGAAAATTAAATTTGATGACTTGTAATCCGAAAACTGCCATAGTTATTAAACGTTCCTTAATTTCTGGAAGACCCATCTGTCTTACCACTAGCTACATGTCTGGAGGGCAAGAAAAACAACTTTAGCTCTAAAGGAAATCCTTCTTCAATTCTGATGTCTTAGGGATTACAATCCTTGTTCTTTTTGAGGATGTTGGCAGCAAAGGCGCTAAGGAAGCAGGGGGATACTTAGCACTGCATGCCAGTTGCAGTCTTTCATCTAGCAGAAGAACTTCACATCAAAGATATCCTACCCTTAACTAAATATATTTATTTATTTACTTATTTTATTTATTGCTGAAGAAGTATGCATTTTTTCCACAAAGTTCTGGGCACCCTGCCATCACTTCAGATACACAGAAAGATTTTATGTCTTTCAGAGAACTCCACTTCCTAGCAAAATGATGCCTTCATTCAAACTTCAGTCCACACAGGACTTACTCATCCAGACTCCAACATTCCCCAAGTACTCCTCCAGAAACTAACACTGCAGAAGTAGAAGCTTAACATCTCTTCTCTAGATGGATACTTTTTTGTATCCCTTTCACTAACTGTAACATCGAATCCTCTGTTCCAAATGCAGTGTTCTATTTTCTTTTTCCAGCAGGACAACACAAATCAATCATCAATAAAGAGAATTCCAGTGCCTTCAAAAGAAGAACACACACAAAAGAAAGAAAAAAAAAAAAAGGAAAAAAAAAAAGAGCAAAATCCCCATGCACAGTGTTGCCCTGGAAATAACATTGGAGAAGATGGAGAAAGGTTGTATTTCAAATGTGTAACCAGAAAACTCCTTGAAGTTATGAATGAAATAAATTAAAAGAGAAAAAATATCTTACAAGCATATAGGAAGCACTACAACAGAATACATCGCTGTTCATTTTTTCTTTTCCATTATGAAATATTATGTTCTGGTGTTACATAGGTTTTACAGAACCAGTTTGCTATTGTTCTAACTGCTGGGTCATTCAAAGGCCACATTAAATAATTAAATTAAAAAGAAAGTTCTTCTAAGTAAATTGCTTCACAGTGAAGTGACTTGATTACTCCAATCACTGTCAATCTCAGCTTCCTTAAACTATCTCAAAAATATGGTGGAGAACATCCTGATTAAGTGAGAATAAATAAAACAAGAAAAATAGGTAAATAACGTTTTGTTAACAAGACTTTCTGCTCTTTATGCGGGTTCAAAGAATTCTAAGTAAGCATCTAACGGTAATTATGTCTTTATCTGCATACACACACACATACCAACATTATAAACCCCTCCCAGAAACATGCAGACACCATTAGGATTGTACAATCAAGGACTACCGAAGTTAGGAAATGCCAGAATTAACCTTCCTTTGGCCTTTGTGCATAGATAATTGAAAAAAAATCTTCAATTACATAATCACACACTACCGTTTTTGCAGGACCTCATTCAGTGCACAGGAAGGACAAACCCCATGAAATAAGCAACTTTTCAGTTTTACCTCCATTCTTCGATGTGTGCAGCCTTGTGCAGCCGCAGCCTTGCAGCAAGTCCAGTCCTCTCCTGAGACAGAATCACTGATTTCCTCACGAGCTCTTGTTGTGTTCACTAGTACAACATTTGCACATTTCTCCAATGGTTATTAATTAAAAACTTACAATACGACTGTGAGGGAAGAAGTAATCCTAATTCCACTTTATTAGAAGTGTAGTTGGGGAATATCAAGACTGGAAGAATCTTCTGATGTTAGGTGTCTAATTTCAGACACACAAGACCTAACATTCTTCATTTGCAGCATTACATAGAGATTAGTGTCAAACACTGCTCCTATCTACTTCAATTGCAATTATAGATACAAATCATTCTATAGCTTTAAATTAGGCACAGAAAATGAGACACATTAAAGACAGCCATGAGATTAATTTGCTCAGCCAACCCTAGCAAATGAGAGTCAGAGACAGCATTCAGTTTTCTAGCACCACCTTCAACCACCCTAGCCATGAGATCTTGCAATCCAATGTCTCATTTAGCGTACATATTCTACCTCTGGCCACGCATTAAGCAAAGGCCTTAAAAAACATGTTTGTTTTCAGCCTCGTAGTACGTCTGCTCTACAAAGCTGGAGGCCAGTGACAAAAAGCAGGTGACTTTGTAATTAATGCCTGCATGATCACAGTGGATGTGAAAATGGAAAATTCCATAGGCAACCTGAATTCACAGATTGGTAGGAGTTGGAAAGGATCTCTGGAGATCATCTAGTCCAACCCCCCTGCTACAGCAGGATCACCTAGAACAGGTTGCACAGGATCACATCCAGGCGGGTTCCGAATGTCTCCATAGAAGGAGACTCCACAGCCTCTCTAGGCAGCCTGTTCAGTGCTGGGTCACCCTCAGAGTAAAGAAGTTTTTCCTCATATGGAGATGGAACTTCCTGTGTTCCAGTTTGTGCCCAGTGCCCTTTGTTCTGTCACTGGGCACCACTGAAAAGAGTCTGGCCCCATACTCTAGACATCCACCCTTTAGACATTTATACGCATTGATCAGATCCCCTCTCAGTCGTCTTCTCTCCGGGCTAAACAGACCCAGCTCTCTCAGCCTTTCCTCATACAAGAGATGCTCCAGCCCCTAATCATCTCGGTAGCTCTCCACTGAACTCTCACCAGTAGATCCCCACCTTTCTTAAACTGGGGAGCCCAGAACTGGACACAGTACTCCAGATGTGACCTCACCAGGGTAGAGCAGAGGAGGAGGACAACCTCCCTCGACCTGCTGGCCACATTCCTCTTGATGCACCCCAGGATACCATTGGCCTTCTTAGCCACGGGAGCACACTGCTGGCTCATGGAGAGCTTGTTGCTGACCAGGACTCCCAGGTCCTTCTCCACAGCGCAGCTTCCCAGCAGCTCAACCTGTACTGGTGCCTGAGGTTGTTCTTCCTGAGGTGCAGGACCCTACACTTGCCCTTATTGAGTTTCATAAGGTTCCTCTCTGCCCAGCCCTCCAGCCTGTGAAGATCTCGCTGAATGGCAGCGCAGCCTTCTGGTGTGTCAGCCACCCCTCCCAGCTTGGTATTATTAAATTCTGTTATTTCCAAATTATTAAATTGCCGGTTTTCCAGCCTTAGTATTTTCTTCATAATCTTTTCTTCCTAAAGCTTTCTTCTGTTACTTAAAATAAGTCAAAGTGAAAACCATCACTGTGTCATAATCAAAGGAAACGTAATCCCTCTGGTTTACGCCTTTATTTCCACCACACAGGTCTCTGACATTTCAACTTAAGTAGCAAGTGCTGATTCTAGATTATCATTCTCTCCTTTTGTTTCACTAGCTGAATCCCAATCTTCTTCTCACCTCCACATAAGACAGGAAATTATTATAAAGTAAAAAAATGGAAATGTCTTACTGTCTGTCCAAATTGGTAGGAAGGACGGGTTGTGTTACTTTAAAGCAGTAACAGACAAGTAAAAGACATTTAATAGTATAGGAAATTTCAGAAACAAACATACTGTATCATAATTAGAAAAGATAAATTACAGGGAAATGGCAATATTCATATGCAATTGGGGGCCTGGATATTCACTCAAACCTCCCATACTGCTGTTGATAAAGAGGTGCTCACAATGAAAAACATTATTCATTCAAGTCTCATACAGATATATTTTTCCATGACCAAAGCAGCCTGTACTCAAGCACATAATTTACCTAAACTGTGGACAAAGGCTCTGTGCTATTGGGCTACACTTATAAATCTGTCAGCGCTCACAGGCCCTGCAGGAGATCCACCTGCACAATCCAAATATACACATTACTGTGTTTCCGTGTGGATATTTGTCCTTAAACTGTTCCAACAGTTTAGCTCAACATTTTCCTGCATTGAAGTTTAAGTTGCAGCATAAAACACACTATGTTTTATAGACATTTTTATCAGTCATTTTTACAATATATAATTTATATTAATTGTATTTTTAAAGTAGCACCAAAGAATGAATCAAATAACTTTATTTGTGGCAGTACACAAGCACAGGGTAATGGTCGATCCTACGTTCAAACAGTATCCCGTGAGATATGATGACACTAACTAGTATTAGTTTACTTATGAAAGATCATGCTACATGGAGAAAAATAATAAAATCCCACTATTGTTACTCTTTAACATTTATATTGTATCTTTAAGGGGACAACCCTCACAGAGTTGCATTGTAACTTTAAAATCAAAGCAGGTGAATTGTTAATCTTACTGAAAACGCTGTATGTGCAATATACACCATTAACCCCAAGAAAGGTCCATATGGGATATTAACCAGATCAGTGTTCAGACTGGGCATATTGGTCTTCAGTGTTTTACATAACTGTTGATAAATTGGTAAGTATAGCCCAACAACAGTATTTAATGGTGCAGGTTACCTCCTCGCATTTCAGATAACTGGTTCTTGAATGTATAGACTACCTTGGCCATACAAAGTCTACTTGCACAGGATTTAATTATCATGATATTTGTTACCATCGATGTTTGTATACATCTAAGCTTATGCTCCAACACCATAAGATTTATGAGGAATGATATAAAAGGACTAATGGGGACTGTTTATGAGAACTATTGTAAGGGCTAATATTAAAAAAACCTGAACTACAAACATGAAGACAATTAAATTATGACAAACTATAAAGAACAAATTACAAACACCACAGAAGACCTTCTTGGCAATGAAAAAAAGTTTCCTTTAATTTTCACTAACTGCTATTAAGTATTTTGTGTCTGTGACTCACAACAATCATGTTTAGATGACCAGATTCTAGTTTAAGACCTTTTTTGTTTTTAAAATATGCAAGATTATTTTTCCATTCTGCTGTCGTTCTATCATTCCTTACAATGAATTCTGTGAAGGAAAGCTAATAGAAATCTAATGGGAAATGCCATGAATTACTAAAAGACCAGATTTTCTTTTCTTTTTTTTTTTTTTTTTGGCTTGATTCCTGCTACTAGATGCTTCTTCAGATCTTCACGTATTTCAAGTGAATAAACACAGTAGCTGACTAAGATAAGAAGCATTGCAGACCTCACCCTAAAGATTAAAACTGTGGCCAGGCTGAGCTGTCTTCTCACTAGAAACATACACACTACAATAAAATATGAGGAAAGCTCAAAAAAATCTTTCATGTCACTATAATCAAAAGCAATTCATTTAAAGAGGAAAAAGAAAGCTTCCCTATGTGTGCTGGGATTAAAACCCAGGCAGATTATGGATGGATGAGTAGAAACAAGAGTAGATGTCCAAATTCTTATGATATTTTAACTGGCTCTGCCAGTTACTGAACAACCCCCCAGTAGGATGCAGTAAAAAATGCTGTTTTCTCCTCAGCTCAGTTTTTGGGAGTGCTGAGAATGCTCGCTTCCCACTGAATCTCTGGGAAGCTGAGGTGTTCTGAATTCCTGCAAATGGCACGGTGTCCTGCATAAAGCAGGAACAGTGCTGGAAAAAGTGTCACTCAGTATCAGTCCTTCCAGGACAATTTGTGCCTTTGAGTTTTTTGCGGGAGCTCAAGTCAATTCTTAAGCACCGAGTCAGGATTCACACGACATAGGGATTACACAGACAAAAAGCAGAATACAAAACCCTCTACCATTTCAAGCGTTACCGGCTGAGATCACAGTAATCTGCAGACAAAACCCACAAGTTACAACATATAATCGCTGCCAAGTGTACACAGCAGCTCTTCTTTCATTCTGTAATCCTTTTTCCTTTCCCAGCACTGAACAGCAGTGCCTCAGCACCATGCAGCACCATCTTTTAAAGGCATGGGGGAGAACTTCGGCTTCCGCTGACACAACAGCATTGTCTGGCCGAGACACCAACTTCCAAATAGTTTCAATTTGGATGTTTGGGGTGGGATTTTCCAAAGTGTTCAACAGCGATCTATCTCGGCTCATATTCAAGGGGGCTGTAAAACTTGCACCGACTTTGGTGGGACTAATTAAAATCGGCATTATGCAACCCAGTCAAAATGGAGGAACCACCAAACTAGACGTAGCTGAACATTTACTAAAAAGTTTCCATATACATTATTCAAAAAGCTGTGCAAAACTATTTCAAGGTTAAAGCAGATCTGTCTCAATTTCACCATTCCTAAGTATACAAAAGCAAATGGCACACTTGCTATAAGTTTATATTATTTTTTTCAATCTCATTATCCATGAGTTATTTTTCTTTACTTTCTTGAAAAAAAATTCTGTTTATTTAAGAAAATGAATTATGTTTAGAAATACGAAAATATGGTGAAAATTTAAAATTAACATTGTGTTTTCTCCTTCAAATTAACAATATTTATTACATCAGAAAACTGATTAAGATGATAAAGCAAGATAAATGTTTCGAAAACAATAGCTTCAAAAGCTGGACTCTTGTCAGCTGCATTTCTGGCATCTGATACATTCCGTTGCTATGATGTGCTATTCTGAAGAGATTTATGCAGCCAAGGACAAGAAAATAGGCAAATTTTTTCTATGATCTTGAGTTTAGCTATTGATTATGTAATTAACTTGCCAGTCACTCAATTCTGATATGCTGTAAGCAATATATAGAACACCTTCAGATACTTTTGTTGAGGGTAGTAGTCAAAGGAGTCAGTTAACTACAGGAGTTGCCTCAAAGAGAAGACTTGTATCACATACATGAACACTGCTGACAAGGGGGAGAAGAAACCACCCAACATTGAAGACAACTGACTAAGCCAGACATATATTATTTGCAGGTAACTTCTAAGTTACTACTGATTGGCAAGGGATTTAGAAACCACTCATTTGGTATTATCCTCATGTGAAAAATATGTGCAGATTTTATTGCGGGGAGGGAGTGTATGTAAAGAGATGTTTGCCTTTTTAATCCTCACTACGATCTGCTGATTGCCATCTGCCACCAGAGAGAAAAATTTATTATTACACCAAGGTTACCTCTACTGTTTTGACTTTCACCGAGACCCTTCTGAGAACGTGGAAGGGTAAAAGGCAATTAAGTTGTAATGCAGTGAAACAGTCACTTAATCGAAGAGAAATTCCCCATCCACAGAGGAAAGAGAGGGAAGCCCCGGCTGGTGCTGTTGTTGCTATGCAATGTCTTTGCAGTTCCAGCAGCAAGATTTTTAGCAGAAGCGTGCCCAATTCAAAGTAAGATCAAAATATTGGACATCATGGAGAAAATATAATGCCAAAATCTGACAGATCAAAGAAAAAACCCTATGTTTTATAAACTAGTTGCATAATAAACTGTAACACGAGCAGCTGGTGCACACATTTGATGTACCAGGCTTACACATGGAAGGGAGTGGGCTCATTTTTTTCATAGTTACGCTTCCTTTAAATATTTTTATCAGTCAAACAATATTTTGTTCTGTTTTGTTTTTTAAAAGGCCACAACTTCTATCTCACTGTATGAACGATGCCTTCATTCAACACCAGCATTTTGCACTTTGGAATTGGAAAGTATTTAGACACAGAATTAGAAGAAAAAACAGTAAAAGACTTAAAATTTACACCCTCTTATAAGCCTTCCCTTTAAATTCAAGAAAATGAGAAAACAAACAAACAAAAAACCCCACAAAAACCACACTTCCCCTCATACCACAAACCAAAAAAATCACTGAGAACTGGGACTTGCACAAATGCCTCTGTGATAACTTCAACCATGAGGTCTTTTTCTCCACCTAAAAAGCAAGTTCTGATAAAAAAATGACTTCAGCTTCATAGTATGGATTTGTCACTGCACAGCTCTTAATGAGAAGAGCTGTGAGAAGCCAGAGCATGCATCTGAACAAAACAAACTCTGTTCGAGATGGGGAGTTGCAGTTTTCTGTCTGATACTCATTAAGAAGCATATTCATGAAGGGAAAAAGCTGGAACTGGAAAGACTCTGATCGCATTGTATCCTTTCAAAAATTAGGTTAGCTCTGTGATGATCTTTTCGTGGATCTACCCTGTGTTCTGCAAGAGCTAACTCTTGCAGATATTTATCCCTGAAAAAAAGCAGTTGCTCTACAATGTCCTGGAAGACAGTTGAATTGCTTTGGGGATATCCAGACAGTAAGTGGTTTCAAGAACGGGAACTAACTTTCTGTCACTCTTTAAAGAGCAAAATATTTTCCAACACACACTTTTTCAGTCTACAAGAACTTTCAAAAAACACATTCTCTGAAAATCAGCCATGCTGACACTTCTATAGAATATTAAATATCTTACATCTCCATTGGCACAGCTGTAAATTTTGAGTATTAAAGAACCCAAGCTACCACCATGGTGGCCCTTCTTTTGTCAGAAGTGATTATTTGCTACACTGGAATTTGGACAAACCAGTAAATAATGGAAAAGATGTTCAGAATTGCTGAGCATGTTTGGGGGCTGAAATCTTGAGGATAATTAGCAAAACTGTTTCCAACTAACAAATTTAAAACAGTTAACATGCTGCTCAAGCTACTGTTGTTCTAGACAACAGGGTAAAAATGACAACATGAAAAATGAGAAAGAAGGACTACAAGTTCATAGTGGCACCAAAAAAATTATGACTGGAGTTGGGTTTAGAGCGGAAAGTGGCTTGATTCTTCAAGAGAAGGCCAATAAAACACATTAGATACCTGGAGGCCAGACTCCATCAGCAGAACTCTAACTATGAATTATGCCCTTAATTTTCATGTACTGCACCAAGAATTAGAGCTTAGCCTGTCATGTACAGGAACTGAGCAAACCAGCAAGCACTGAATCCAGACAAAACAAGAGACATTTCTGGAAGCCCCGCCTTCCCTTGATATGAGTGCCTATATTATCATATTTAGGGCAGGAAAGGTAGTTTTGGTTCAATGAATCACAGCAAGGGATGTACTTCTCTGAGGTAACTAAAATATTAGTGTAATAATAAGTTAACTCTGTAGAAAGTGTTTACAGTCTCTAGCTGAAATACTTTATTTTCTTCTCATGGGAAAGAGATTTTTCTCTTCCACAATGAGAGGAAGAAATTCTGAACGAGTACAGGTGAATTATTTAGTCAGTGGTATTTCTAGACTCAATCTTAACAAAGAATGTAATTTTCCAGGTGGGTCATCTTATTTCTTACTGAATTGTATCTAGAATTCCTTCACTTCATTTTTTTAAAAAATTCTTGTAAAATAAGTCACATGTTTTTCTTCATTTTAGTATTGTGCATACATAACACATGGGGTAAGTATATCTGCCTCAGACATCTCTGTGCTGTGGTTGTAATAAAAATGCAAATTTCAATTATCACACAGTGATAACTGAAGCCTTGATCTAGCAAACACTGCATGTTACACCTTATGCAAATCACTTAAGCAATCCCATTAAGTAAGCAAATCTAATATTCTAGCAAAGCAATCATGGACATAACAATATCCAAAATCTGCAGGATCAGCCCTTCTTATTAATTGACAAATGCTGACTTTACAGTGGTGACAACTCACTTCTAAAAGGTCCACTGGTATATGAAATCAACCATTTTAATCACTCTGTATTAACTGTAATACATACTTAAATGGATGTCACGTGACTGCTAGACTTATGTGTAAGGAACTTCTATCTGGAAACTGTTCCATTCCTAGTTAAGACCTTCACTTCATGATGCAACATTTCTCACATTACTAATCCACATGAGAAAAAAGTGACTCACAAAGACTTCAGTGGTTCAGTGAGACAGAAACTCATTTTGTTCTAAAATGCTCATTGACTTTATTGTGAGCAGCTGACAAATACCATAAAGAATGAATTTCTTTACATAATCTCTATCAGAGGCAGCCTTTTGTAAAGCACAGTCTAGCTGGCCACAAGTCATTTTGGGGCTATTGTTGAATATACCACTGAGCTAGATACTTTCATTGTCCGTTGCCATAGACAATATTGACAAACTAACAAATTGTCATTCGGCTGTGTTTTTAATTTTTAACAGTGAACAGAAAAAAATGAGGCAAAAATAAATTATAAATGGATTCTAAAATCTACAGTTCATAAAAATAGGTCCTTCAGTGAAAGGTATATTCTTTCGAGAAAGGGACACTGTTTAGTGTGTCTTCTAATAAAGGATTGAAAAGACCTTGTAAGATTAAATCCTAGTCAGCTTTGAATTTCTGTGATGTTTCATGATACTGTATTTGGGTTCAGCTACAGTTGCTTATCAGAGGAAGGGAGGGAAAAAAAAAATATAAAAATCACTGTGCTTTTGAGGCAGTGTTGTTATGGTTAATGCAATGAGGTCCAAACACTTTAGGGAAAAGAATTATCAGCACCATCAAAAAAATTATAGCTAAAAAAGTAAACAGAAGTAATGAGAGGCAGCTTCCTGTGAAATTCATTCCAACAGTGATTTACTTTTACGTTAACGAACTGTCAACTCAGGGAAATACGAGAAAGCCAACTAGTAACTTTTTCTCTGCAAGATTTGTATGAATAGAAATTCTAAACACATGCCTCAAGCCAGCAGAAATTTAGATAGTAAACAGAACACAAAGGATTGCTTTTGATTTGTTTTGCTTACGCTACATTAAAATATAAAAGATGACTGACAGAGAAAGGGGAAAGAATAAAAATAGTTTGGAGCTATTCATTAAATATCCAGATTCCTTCTGACTAATCTCTGAATTATACATGATGTATGTATGCCTATGTAAGGCAGGAGACTGCCAGACTGAATACCAATTTCAAACTTTTTAAGGTTTTCTGAGTTTTTCCATAACTTTCAGAAAAGTGAATTTCCATGTCCAAGTCAAGGGCAACACACTCAAGCCACATTGACCCTTCTCTCAGCAACATATGCATGCCCGCTCACACCCTGGGGATGCCATGGGAGAAATTTCACAAAACGCTGGTAATAATGTTATAAAATCACCCCCCGCCTCCCTGTCGTGCACGAGGATTGTGCTCACGGACTGGGGTAACGTCTGGGCACTTCAGCCAGTGCTGTGCACGTGGTAAGCGAGAGGAAGACAAGGGAATGTGCTGACAACAATTTCATCATTGCTTGGCGATAGGATCTTTGGCCCTTGTCTGGGGTAGGCAGTTTCAGGTCTGTGGTGACAAAACACACTTCCTGACTTGGGCCATTCAAGATAAAACCCAATCAATCCATTTTTGCAGAGGGTGATGTGACTAACTCTTCCTGCTAGTGTGGGTGGCGTTAGCAATACTTCCCACCTCTTCGGAGGCTCCAGAGCCTGTAGGATCACTCAGACCCCTCCATAAACAAGGGAGGACCTTAATCCCTCCTTTGTCTACACAGTGCATGAGAGACAGATGACCCTATGTTGGAGACTATTAGCAGCCATGTGGGTGAAGAACCTGTTTTCAGTTTTATTCTTTTTTCTCACCTGTTTTTCTTGATGAACCAAAACCAGCACCACTAAAAAAATTTCAGGCACTGTAATAGAACTGAAACTTACTCTTCAGAGCTCCTTGGGATTGAATAAAGCCCTCTGAGGACAGGAAAATGTGACTACAGACACCAATGTGCCTTAGTGATGGATGAACAAAAGGACAAATGCTTACTCTGGCATTATCACAGAAATATGGTTGCATGGTAGTCATAATTTAAAACAGCTATTGACTCTAAGTAATTATGTGTCTATTGATGACAGAGGAAGGTAAAAACTCTTACAAGTATGTTGCAATCTCCTCAAAACATGCAAGTGTTCAAAACCCTTCAAGTCCAGTACTGACAAGACACTTGCAAACCAGATGGGAAAGTAATTACACAAACTGGAATCTGCTTTTAAGGTCACAAAAAACCCTCAAGTTCTGCTCCTGGGTTACCACAGGGAGCACAGTCAAAACCACGAGATAGTACAATACTGAAACATCAGACATTTTGCTGTAACAGTAGAAAAGCCAAAAAGCAAGGGGATTAGTAAACTGAACACTTTATGAGATTGCAGACACCTGAAGCAATCAATTTTTACTTTCCATACTGAACTGCTGCTTTCTTACATCAGATAAAAATGAGGCCATTGCAGCAAGACAAACACCAGCAGAGTTTTGTGGGCACAGCAAAAGCACTGTCATATTCTGAGAAGCGCAGTTTCCAAGGGATCTCCTCATTTCCCAGATTTTGAGCCAAAATACTCTACAGGGCAAAGACTAAGGAAGCACTATAGAAAGTAGGGAAGTCTGTAAATTGCCTAATGTATTTCTCAGCCCCCAGGAAAGAGGACTATAGATTTAAATGATTTCTGGCAGATATTATTATATGTTCCCAGGGACTGAGATTCCCCAGTCTTCCTTGGCAATCTATTCCACTGATATCTACACCTTTTGATGAGATGTCCTCCCTTCATTTACCTTGCTGTAATTTAAGCCCACTCTTTCTGCCCTTTCAGCTGCCCAGAAAGATCAGTCTATCACTTCGCACTGCAGCTATTTCTTTAAGTGTTCTCAGTTCTTACGCATTCCCCTGTCTGCCTACTCAAGGAAAAAAAAAAAAAAATCTTAGTTCCTTCTGTCTGCCTTCATTAGTTATGTTTCCCAGAAGGCCATTCACTCTTTTTGTTCTCATTTGGGCTCTCTGAAACCAACAAAATGTACATACAAACGAAAAGTTAGGAATGTCTGAATCTCAAATAAAAGCAGATTTAACTCCTTCCCTTTTAAACACCACCATTCTGACATCTCAGCTTTTATACAGTCCTGTCACTGGACGATAGGCAAGTTGTTTACAAGGGAGGCAAGACTCGTTGTTATAGGTGGGGACACTGAGGCACTGCTAAATGGCTCACTCAAGGCCATCAGGGACATCTACCCCAGACAAGGATGGACACCTGCCAAATTGCTTACTGAGCTGCTCTGTAACTTCACCCCATGTCACAACACATGATCTGAAGCCAGTATGCCAAAACCATTAGGGCTGCTAAGGTTTTTAACTGAAGTACAAGTTATGCTCTTAGAATTTATTTTTTATAATTTCTTTCTGTCTTTCTGTTTTAAGTGTCAGAGTCCATCCATTGATTCCTCTGAGGTATCAGACCTGTATTTTGGGATTACATGCTACTGCTGCACCTGCTTGTCAGTACCTTACTGATCAATTTACAGCTAAACATTCTTTTCACAGACCATCCTGCTCCTGTTATAAGTTATCTGCTGTGTAATCCTTCTCCTAAACTTTGTTTCTGAAAGCAGGCCAAGTCCTGTAGCTCTTCTCAAGTTAAACTACAAACTATTACTTCTGATTTTTTTTTCCATGTCACTGCATGTCTGATATTTTTATCCTTATGAATAGCCTCTTAAATAATCCATAAAACCTCTACCTGACGATCTTAATCCCTTGCCTGTACGTAACCTCATCTAGGCAAAGCTTAATAAGCCCCAATAGCTTTGTAAGCTTACAGCTCACTAGCGAGGCTGGATGAATGTCAGGTTTTATGATATTTCTACTGTGAATCCACAGCCAAAGTGACGAATACCTTTTAAGAATACAAAATAAAAAATGCAGAAGCAGCAGTGTTTCCCACCTTGTCTGCCTTGCTCTATTAAAATGAACAGATGAGAAAACTCCACTTTGCAGCATAATCTACGCTTTTACATCAACATAAAAAGAAACATGAACCCTGAGGGTCTACAGGCAAGTACTGCCAAATGACAGGTTCCTGTCAAGGTAAATGTCTCATTTCCATTTCAGCCAAGTATTAACAGCAGACTATCTATGATCTCTTTCACTGTTGAACAGTAAACATTTGTCTATTGAACCTGGGTGTTTCCACCGTACCTTATTTTCTACTCATCATTCAGGCAGATAGGGAAACGTCTTTTCTATTTAAAGTCTTGAAGATTTCAAATCTTTTCCAGTTGAAGCAAGAAAGAAACCCCTCCCACCCAGGGGCATGGTCTGGAGATGTGAAAGACTCAGGTTCAGGTCTCTGCTCTGATTTCCATCAGAGACTTGGTTCTGAGTTTCCTACCTGCCAAACCAGTGCCTGAGAAAGGAGTACGGACAGTAACTTAATAGAGGACATCGAATTAGCTAAGACACTTCGGCTACTTTTACCAATCCAATGGCACAAACCTCCTTTTGGCTGAAGCAGTTAGCCAGGGGCATACATGATTTTGTAGAGGTGTACCTTGGAGTTTGACACAGAGCTTTTGACTCATCTGCTTGTTCAGTACCAGCAGAGGTAGCAACGGTATGCTGCTACTAGCTGAACACACAGATGAGCTTGTAGTCGGCTTTCTCTGTCCCCACAGCATGCTGGCTAGGACCTTCTGGCTCATGGAACTTACTCTTACTGCGTCACTTGCATTTTCAATAACTAAACTTCTATGAAGAGGAATTAGCAAAAACTAATGGTCTTTGAGTCTTTAATGTTCTAGTCACCAGATGACAGCCCACAGCAGCTGTAAGTTAGAGCAGGTTTTTTGCTGATTTACTTTATGCTGAGGATGGTAGTTGCACAGCCCAGGAACACAAAGGCCATCAGGCAATGGAGCCACCAGTGAGAGCTGAGTCCTAAGTATGTTTCTGGCTACATAATTTAATGGAAATGGAAAACACCTATTACTGTGACATGAAACTGGAAACTGCTACTACATAGCTACTGCATTGTTTTTTCTCTAAATAAAAACTGGAGGTTTAAAAAAAACAAAAACCAAACAACCCTGCACTTTTTATTTAGAGAAAAAACAATATCAAAGAAGCTAGAAACTCTTTCTATATATAAACCATCCTTTTTCCAATGGCAAGTCTGTAGCAGCAAAACTACCCACCTGATATGGAATTAGCTGAGCAATACAAGCTGCTCCAAAATTTTCATATGCTCCAGTATAAACTCCAAAGTTTTTTTTTCCAGTAAAGCAGTTGGAGCTCCTAAAATATTTTGCACTCTAATGGTTAGGAAAAGACATTTACTAAATGAAATCTCTCATTCATATGTTTAAAGAAAACAGTCAGAATGTGTTACATTACTCTGTACTCCAGTGTCACTACAGACCTAGATGATGTTAAGTTTAAACTGATTGTTCTTTACAGTGTATGATTATCTTATATACATATAGCCTGACAAGGAATGTTTCTATTATTTGGATCATAAAAGCATTTAAAAATAATAAACACAATATATTTCAAAGCTGTAAAATAACTAGAGCGAAGAGTTCCTGAATACATAATCTACAGACACAAACAGTACTGTGGAAAATGGGAGAACTGCACGATTACTTCAGTATTTCAGTAATCAGAAGAGAGGTAGGTATTAACAAGGTAAAAATCAAAGGGCAAAATGAAAGAATTCAAAGAACTAAGTCAAAGAAAAAAACATCAGTAACCACAAAATGATTAACAAAAAGAAAATTGAGCAGTAGCAGAAAATATGACCCAATCTATCAAATCACAACTAATTATAATGCATCTCTTTCATCAAAATGTTATACCGTACATAATTCAGTCATATGTAAACATAATCCTTAGTCATTGAAAATTTGGCTCCTAGACCATTTATTTCAGCAAGAAGATAATTTGCTGACTTACCTGCTTGCTGCATGTATATAATGTATGTGGTAAACAAGCAGAGACAGCGCTGCAGCTTCCATCTCCAGTGATAGCACCACATTTCACTTACATGAGACATCCTGTGGAAAAAAAGTGAGCAGGAATTCAGGGAGCTTCACAACAAGCCAAGAAAACGAGAAAATACTGTCATTAGTCAAACTAGTAACCAGGAGAAAATAAAGAAGCACTTGACAATTATGCATGGCCCTAGTATTGCTCAGAGACAGAAGTCTCTATGCTTGCTAAAAAGGGTCAGAAATGATGTCGTCCTTCGCAGACAAAAAAGCAGAAGACTGGCCAGTGCTGGGCTTCTAAGCAGATAAGTGTGGGTAGTATTTCAGTAAAGGAAACAAGCAGCCCATATGGTAACAGTCTGAAAGAGTTAAGGTGTAAGGGTTTTTCTGAGACTGCAAAAATTTACTTTACCTAGTTACGTGATTTGCATATACAAATACATTTATGCTGTTTAAATATACATACATACATGTTATTTACTATATAAAGATGGTAGGTGAGAATTTGCCTCTTCCCCTAACCAGCCTTTTCATATTTTTCAGTGCTAATATTTTGATAGCTACAACATTTTCTGCTGATAGCTTTAATGAAAATCCTGAAACTTTCCTTGCCAAAATCTAGGGGCTCATCTGTACTGCCAGTGAAGTCAGGGACATCTTTATTATTTAATAAAACAAATGCAATTATATAAAAATCTTATAGCTTGAAGTTAAAGTTCCATTTGCCTTGAAGCATACAAGACATTTAATGGCTAAACCAGAATGTTTCCTCCATAGTGGTCAGAAGGGGAAGCAAGAAAGACTCTTAAGTTTAATCAGACTTTTAACCATGTATCCAAAATGAATGGTGCTCCATTACATTCCTGTCTCATTTTATTCAGCAAGTTAGCAACAAACAAAAGCAAGCAACAAATAATGAAACACAACTTGCATTATTTTGATCAACTGCTTCCCCTCATATTTGGCAATGATAACTGGCTTTTGTTCAGTAAGATATTATCTACTTATACCGGGAGAAAATCTCTGACAGAATCCCAAAAAATATTTCACAAGTCTACTCCCAGCAACAGTATGTGAAGACCGACAAATGAATAGTCATGAAGAAACATCCATGAACACAAATGTCTTCCAGGTTAGTGCATATTAAATACAGAAAGAAAGGTATTTGGAAGGGCCACTGGTATGATTTATTGGGACTGAAATGTGAAAGAGGTTAAAGTACAGAGTTCATACTCAGTGGCAAGAAAAATTAATTTCCTTAAACTTGGGAAAACAGTCTTCCTTCTGCTCCACAGACATTGCTATGAGCCTGCCAGTGAAATCTGGGCGCAAATGTAAATCCTTTCCCAGTATCGGCTTCTGTTTCTTCCCAAAGTGGAGTTCTGTAACGTAGACAAGCCAAACTTAATGCAGTAAGATAAACCATTGTAAACGAACAAGTAATGTTTCAGTTTGAAAAGTCCATCAAACCACTCCTGTAGGCTAGGCGCCAGTGGGCCTAGGTAAATGGCACTTCAGACTGCTGCAATCAGTTAAGTTTCCCTTCAGTGCAGTGTTACATGCACATGTATCTGATTACAAAAGAAGTTCTTTATGGTTAGTTGTATCAAATTAGAAATTTGAAACCGATTTATTTTTCTGAGATATTGTAAAGTCAAACTTAACAAGTGTTGAAGACAAGCACAGAAAACACTGGGCTCTGAAATACAAGAATCTCTTTGATGAAGCCAGACACACAAAATAACCAGATTATCAAAACAACAGAATTATTGTCCTTCAACTTAATGACCCAAAAATCCCTATTAAAATCTCAGACAACAGAATGCTGTGGTTTGGGAACAGTTACTGTTCAATATATATAATTCATAAATCCACAATACCCTTAATATTTAGGAAATTGACTTTGAACAGAAGTCCTTTTAAGACACGAAAACAGTTATATGCAAACACATACGGCATGCATATATAATCACAAAGTTGTGAAATGGAAATGTTGGACAACAGCATGACAAACCAGAAATACAGAAGAATATTGCTGTTTCTACAGCGGAGAGAGTTTGCAGCTACTGATGAGATACATGCCAGCCTGCTGCGTAATCTACCAATGCAAACCTGTAGAAGTAGTTGCTTTACTGCTTTTTTTTTTTCTTGGTTTGTTTTGAGCAAGCACAGTTAAATTATGAGACTAGAAAACAGTCACAGACAATTATTTATTAACTCAGAAGAAATGTGTGTTGATTTTCATCATATTGATACATTTTCTGTGTGTTACAGCAATCATCACTTTTGATGTCTCTGTGAACTCAGATGATGTTTTTGCTCGTTGAATGGCTGGAGAATCCAGGACACATTTTCCTTGAGATACTCAAGGAAAAATAACATGGCAAGTTTCTGCTGCCTAGGTCTGGAGTGAATCTACCCAGTCACATTTCCCTTAGTGCCTTTTTTGAAGAATCTGAGGTTCTGCGTTAGTCTGAGCAAGCTATTTAATTTGGCCAATTTCTATTTGTTAATGTTTACTTGCATTGCGGTAATGCTTACAAGCCAGTACTCCCGGGTGTTAGTTTACAGTCTGTTTCCTCATCCTCACTCTTGTAAAAAGCCTAAGTCAAGAAAGATTTCAAGAAAACCAATGATCAACAACAGAGAAGAGCATAAATTAGTGAAAACAACAAGGCGGAGTACATATAAAGATTTTTCCCCAGAGAAAAAAAGACTAGATAATTATACAATTGCTATTAAAAAAAATGCAATTTTCCACCAAAATAAACAGACAAATACATAAATAATAGCAAACTTGTCTCCTCCACTTACATTACCTACTGCTGCTGAAGGACAAAACAATTTTCTTTACACCACATCATCTCAGTTGACAGGAAAGAAAGTTTTATCAAAATCAAACAAGAATGACCACAGAAGCAGCACAGTACCAAAACATTCCAATAACGCAGGCACCATGAGTCAGATCTGTTTCTTTTGGAAAGGGCTTTTGAAGATCTATGTTACAAAGCATAACATCTACCTGAGTGCTATAAACGAGTGAGGAAATCAGTTACATGTTCTTGAGATCTTGTGTAGACATAAAGCCAAAATTCAGAAACCTGACTGCTCACAGCCTTAGGCTGTGATGTGTGTATCACCCCTGTTTACACAAGAAGTCGTTAGGGATGGAAGTCAGCTAATGCACTGCCAACAAAAAGGCAACATATAAAAATATCAGGGATGGATTTTGTTATGTGACATCCCAATTGGCAGACAATTACGAAAAGGAGCCAGAACAACTGGTAAATACTTCCCAGACACTAAAAAAACAACTTACAGATATTTGTCACCTGTTAATACTGGCTATGTTTATATTCATTTTAAGGTTAATTTTCTTGATGATTATTAGTGCTAATTAACATCTAGAACTGAAAACAAACAGCATATGAGTAATTCAACAGAAAAACTAGCAAACAGTTCTGGGATAGCTTCTAGCATATCAAGGGATTATATGGTCCCCTGCTACAATAGCACTGACGATGGCCCAAGAGACCCCTTTGGTCTTGTGTTCCTATTTTACATAGTACTAAAAGGACGTGTTCTGTCATTTAATATTCTTCAATAGCACAGAGAATGGATATCAGTAGAGCAACATACTAGAACACATCAAGAATTTAAGCAAGCAAAGCAGTCCATAACAAAGATCACAGAACATATATGGATTATTTCAGTCTTTAATCCTGGAGACATCAAAATTGCTGAGTACTATTCATAGTGGGTTTTCTTTCTCTATGTTGTTTCAGTTTAAATGAAAAAGCCCTGTTCTGTTCCCAGCTGGTAACACGTTAGCAGCTCTGAACAAATCATTGTAGACTGTCAAACACAGAACAAAACAACATTTTACCCAATATTTGGGGACTACTAGGACACCTGTGGTAGCAGTACATCTATTACAGTCAGATACAGGCCACGACAGCAAACCCTCTTAATTTAAAAAAAAAAAAAATATGAGAAAAACTGGCAAGTAACCTCTATGGAGTCTGATAGAAGAACTACTAATTTTTCTATGGACTTGCATTATTCCATTGTAGACAGTGTGTGACATGACCAGCTACACACTCTAGCTACCAATTCAATACAGTCCAGTCCACAGCTACTTTCTTTTCCTATAACATAGGGAGACAATGAGCTTATTCACAATTCATTCCAGACGAGCAAAATAGACATGTAATTTATCTAAACCATAAATGGATAGTAACTTGACACAGTTCAAGATGAAATTAGTGGGAGTCTTACTACATCTAACTACAAAACCTTTCACTCTACATGCCAGCAGTCAGCTAACGCAACATCATCACCTTTCAGGAAGCATGCAGCTCTGCAAGAAAATACACACAAAACGGGAACAATCCTGGAGCATTTCATTTGGATACTGTATGGTCTTAAAACATGCAATACATATTTGAATACACCATCTTCCTTGTTCAAAGCTTCGGCAAAGTTCCCTGGAGTAGGATGTGAATTCTGCCTCAGGCAGGCTAACATGACTTTCTTTGGTCTTTGACATGTCTAAAGCTATTAAGGAAAAATGTTGCTGACGCTTTAAAATTATAAGAAAGACAACATCAGTTTCACAACTTTTTTTTCCTCATATAGGTTGTAAACAAAAAGATTTTAAGCTTAATCACTCTTAAGTGGAACTAGAAGTGAAAGGTGATTACAGCTCACAGCTCAGTTCCTGCAGGTTAACAGAGGAGTCAGTTTGGAAACCCTGGCTCTAACCTGTAGGACACAAACGTCTTCGGAGTTCAATCACACAATGCCACTTCAACGTTCCGTTTTGTTAGGCATTACTTACTCCTAATTATTCTTACACTCCACCTTAAAAACACCCTCACAACTCATCGAAAGAGATGAAAAAAAGTAAGATGCTGCCTTTTAATTTAAACAGTGCCAGCTGCGTCAGATCCACCTCAGTCCCTTGGCTTCCCTTTCAAAATGAACTTTTCCCAGTTGCGGGCACCTAATCTGCTGGCTGTAGCACTGCAACACCAGGTCTTCAGGAACTCCTCCTCATTTCTGCCGTCGCTGCACCGCGCACTGTTAGAAACCCCGACCCTTTCCCCCTGCACGGATTCCCCCGAGCCCAGCCGCAGGTCCTCCCTCTCACCTGGCCGTAAGCGCACCGGCGAAACGCCTAACCCCAGACCCCCGCACCTCGCCTTACCTTCGGTGAGTCTATCAGCAGAGGCGAAGCATACCGGGGAAAGCGCCCAGAGACCACGGTGGTGGCTCTCCCGGGGCCAGGCGGCGTACGGACCGGAGGGAGGGAGCGAAAGCCACCGACCCGACCGCCCCTCGCCCCCCGGCGCCCCGCGCTGCCTCTGCTCCGCCGTGCGCTGCAGGGAGGAGCAATGGGGCTCGGAAGGTTTTATGGAGCCAGCCTGGCCCTCCCTCTCCCTTTTTCCCTACTTGTGCTGGCACCGCACCTGGAGAACTGAGAACGGTGCGTGTGGTGGGCAGGGCTCCGCGGCGGGAACGACCGCGGCCCCGAGCCGAGAGGCCGGGCCGGGCGGGTGCCGGGGCACCGGCGATCACAACGGGCGGCGAGCGGGGCCGAGGGTTTCGCCACTTGCCTGCAAGCAGCGGGAGACTCACCAGAGCAGTCCTAAGGACGGGGTTACAGTGCTCTGAGAAAGGCAGCGGCCGCCCGCGACCCTGCAGGGCAGCCGCCGGCGGACCCGGAGCCCGGACGGGGCAGAGCCCTGCCCGCCCTGCTCCCAGCGCGAAACTCTCGTTTCCCCATTCCTTCAGCCCTACCTATCTGCACGGCTCAAACCTGACATTACTCATCACCTACTGCGGGGAGGCGCGTGGGGGGAAAAGCCCTGCCTATCTGGCCGGGGGTTCTTGCCCCACGAAGGAACCCGCGGGGGATATCCG
>VWZZ01002228.1:14867-25863 GCA_013399095.1 Psophia crepitans | reverse complement strand
GGGGCCCCGCGGACTGGCCCGGGCCCAGGCGCCGCGCAGGAGGTTAGGACGGGACCCGCCGAACCGCCGCCGCCGCCACCGGGGGGCTCCGCGCTCTCCTCCGGGGACCCGCTCCACGGGACCGGCGCGCTGCTCTGGGGAGAGGGGAGGCTACCGGGACCCTGCCACCCCCCGGAGGGGCGCTCCGCAGGCGGCACCACACGCCGCCTTTCACGCAGTCCCGGCCACGCAGCGCCCCGGCCTGCTGGTTAGGGGCTAGCCCAGGGGTGCACAGTGCCCAAGCACATTTACACCCCCCCGGGAGACAGTAGCCACAAGCCCAAAGCCACCCCCAAAAGGACACAGGCCACCTCTGAGGATATCCCGTACAAGGGACACTACCCTTGGTAGTTGCAACCTCCTGGGCACGCAGCACCTTGCAGCGTCCTGATGGCAGGAGGTCCCTGGGTGCAAGCACGCCCACCACGCTGCACACACAGGCCTTCCTGCACGCCTGCGGGAAACAGACCACCCCACTTCGTCCTGGGCTTGCTGACGTTTGAAGTGTGCCACTGTTCTGTGATGCACAGAACACACTACACTTGGAACAGAAGATAGGTAGGTGAGGCGACACATCTCTGACCCATTTTCTGAAGCACACGAGGCTGTAACGCTGCTCACATGTACAGTGCTGGCCCACGCCTCGCTCCTGGGTAGCGTTTTTGGAGGGTGGTCATTTGCACCGTTTGCTAATGATCCTGAGCTGCTTTGTCCGGTTACGATCTGTACAATGTGGTACTGCGCTACAGCTGGGTAGGAAGACATTGAAAGGATAGAAAGGGGAACACGGCAAAATACAAGGTCATAAACGAGGTCCAAAATTTTCACAGTACTCCTTGGATCTGAGCTGGCAGGACTAGCAAGGATGGGAAGAGAAGTCTTGGCATAGTGAATCATTCAATGAAGTTATCAGCATGAAGTGGCAGTTAAAAGCAGACAGTGTTCCTATTTAAAACAAAATAAAACATCACTAAATTTTTCATGAATTTTATACTGAACATTAATATTCCCTCATTCTGGTCAATTTTTATTATCTGTCTTTAAACCCAATAAGCTGTAGGCTTGCTTTCATTGCAGCTTCCTGGCACTGAACACGGGTGGAGGAACTGCTGGGGCTGGGTCAGCCAAACCTCCATGGCCAGCTGCTGCTTGAAGGCAGTGGAATGGCTTTGTACAGGGTCGGCCTTTTGTCCGCCTGGAAAGCTCTGTACTTTGAGTAGGCATTGCACTGCTTTCCACCCCCTGGATCCCCCCAGGGGACTGTGGGTGGCATGGGGCAGGGGGGAAGGATACGTGCCAGCTTTTCTCCTAGACTTCTAGTCAACTGCCCTATTGCTCTCTGTGGCAACCTGCTCTATTTCTCGATAAAGTCTATGTAGATCAACATTATATTGCATTTGCAGTGAGTCTAACGTATCAATGCACATAAGATTCTATTACGTACAGTCAGTTTGTGCTTGGGCAATAAACCTACAAGTTCTCGCTGCCTGGGTTTATTGTACACACGCAGATTGCATTTACCTCACATGCACAGCAAAGTTTGTGCATGTAGAATGCATTGGACTTGCTGTACATGTGCAGATCAATTGGAGATTAAGCTTGATATCTCCTGGGCATATTGGACTCACTGTGGATGTGATGTACACAGAAAGTGAAGAGCATCTGGAAGAAGTCAATCTGCTGGTCACACAGAGATTAGTGGTGTCTGTGTAGAGCTTATCTGCTGGCTATGTTGGAAATTTACATCTTCCTTCCCTGCTTGGAAGGTATTAGAGATGACTGCAAGTCCAGAACCTGGGAGCCAAGCACAAAAAAAAAAAAAAGAAAAAAAAGAGAAAAAAAAAAAAAAGAAATTGCGGGATTTTTCTCCTGTCATGCTTTTGGTGAGCTGTTTCTTAGTTAATTCTCTTGTTCTGAATTTGCTGTCACATCCTTTATCATCAATCTGCTTTCCCCTCACAGCAGGAGCACTGCCACTTCTGGGTCCCCAAACCGAACACTGGCTGGGGAGAAACGCCGGCGCTGGCCAGTGGGGATAATGTGCCGTGCAGATTTTCTGCATGATGAAGTAGCGTGTTGCTGGAGGCTGTCTCAGAGCTGCAGAGCAGTGAAGAGCAGCCTGACTGCTCAGGAGAAAATGCCCATCATCATCTGGCGGCAGCTCACTGTGCCACATCTGCCTTTGATCAACGGTGAAACAACTTCTTGTGGGGTGAGTAGTCAGAGAGGGACTACTTTTCTGAAGAAGACATTTTTGTGATCAATTATTTGGCCTGACATCATTGTTGAAGCAAATTCTTTATAATGGCAATATTTCTTTAACAGACATAAATATTTCCTACTAACGTCCATAATGTGGTTAATCATCATGGCATGTTAACCCATGTTGACATGGGATGATACTGAAAGGTTCAAGCCACTGGGAATTCACCGCTTACATGTAATGAAAAAAAGAATATTTGCTTTCAGAACTGATAGGGACATAAATGGTGTTAATGTTCCTTTTGTAATTATGAGAGAATTAATCTACTGCTACTGTCACAGCGGCGGAAGCCTGCTACCTGATGTGTGTCGTGCTGCGCCTTAGCAAGAGTGAGAGTCTCTGTGTGTAGATTATGGTGAATTCAAGGTCTCTGTCTTGGAGTGAGAGACTGCAGGCTACCTTACAACACCCGTCACGGTGCAGGCTGTGTTTTGCAGGTTTTGTGAGTAAGAGGAAAAGTGAACAATACCAAAAGAAAGGCGAGTGGATCTTTTTATTCTTTTCTAACTGTGTCTGTACGGGCAATGTTGCTGTACGCTTACTTTTATTATACTACAAGCAGCAGTGCCTAAATATTGTTATGTGCATGGGTAGCATATTCTATGAATATTCCAGTGTTTCATGAAATATTCTGTGATGCTTAGTGAAAAATTTTACATGAAGTTTATAGACTACAATTTTTATGGCTTTGTTCATATATTTTTTAAAACTTACGGTTAGGATGGTTTCCTTATGTTTGGTGCAACATTGCATGGACCTCTGAAAATATTTTAAAAGATTGTTAAAGAATGTTTTGTGAAACAATAATATGAAATATCATGTTTTATGTCTGGATACTTAATTTTAATGTTTGAGAAACATGATTTTTTCTCTGAACTTTTGTTTTGAAACTTTCTTCCTTATTATATCAATTACATTTAGGAAAACCTGTGTTTATTTTCCAAAGAAGTGCAAATACTGAAGCTTTATTGCCTGTAGCAGTGCAGAAGAGAAAACACTTAGCACACAACAATAAAAAGGAAGCTTAAAATAGTGCAATGCTATAAACTTATGAAGAAAATTCAAGATCTTAGGCATTCTCAAAAAGTCCGAGGGCAAAAAAAAATTGACTTTGCAGTCTACAACCGTTCCTGGCTTTCTGCCTGGTCATTCTCCAGTCTTGGAGAAAACATGATAGATACTCCCAGCTGAGCCTGAAAGTTCAGAGGTGAGCTCCCAGGAGCTGGTTTTGAGGATCAAAGTCTGGGCATTGATCTAAAAGGTGAAGCAGCAGAATTGACGTGAACTGCTGCTCCCAATACTTGTAATTCAAATATTACTTCAGCCTGTCGTGATACAGCAGACAAGGACTCTGTTTCACTATGCTTTACATCTATACAGTCCTGCAGCTCTTCCTTTTTGAGGGTCTTCTATCTCTCTGAAAACTACTTAATCAGCTCCCAGCCTTCCCAGTCCCAGCCAACCCTGTTTGCCCCTAGCTGGGTCACAGCAGAAGCCATCTGTTACAGTCCAGAGGACAATATGCCTGATCTTCCTGGCTTTTCTACTAAATCTGCCAGAAGGTCTCTAAACAGCCACTCTTTCCTTATTTTCCCTTATTTGAGAAATTTAGAGCCTCACCTTTCTGTTTCAGGTGTAGAAGAGGTAGGTGAGAACAGGATCAGGCAAGTCTTTTTCTTTGTTCTGTGCTTTTTTCTGGAGAGATGTTTTCCCTTCAGATTTGAGATGCCATCCAGACAGGGCTGGTTCCCATTGCTAAAGAGACTGAAGATGTGGCAAGTCAGTTTTCACTGTGGTCCTTGATGCAATGGTTTCACGTACGTGCTGGGCAGGGGCGGCTGAATGCTGGTGAGTGAGTGGTTCTTAGAGGCTGCTGATCCAGCAGATAGGGGGAAATGGCACGCAGTTTCTATGCCTGACCAAGTACCAAGCAAGCATGGGCATTCAGGAACTTGGGAGGCAAGGGAATTGAGAGGACTGTATTGACTATAGTCAGTAATTAGTGCCACTGCCTACAAATGATTGCACTGACATAAACGTTCTTAATTTACAATTTTTGTCACCTAAAAAAAAGGCATAAAGTGAATTGTAACTAACATTTTTACAATGTTCAGGGGCTACCATATGCTTATACGTTTGCCTTGTTGGTACTTTCTCTGTGTTCTTTCATGTGCATAAAACTTAGGTTATGAAATATTTCCGGTCAGGGAGGTGACCAATGGCTAAAATGCTGTGCTTCGTGCCAGATGAAATGGCTTTGATGAAGTGCTGAGAGCACACATTGCACTCCATGAAATTCTGTGAAGTCTGTTACCTCAAACAGATCAAGAGACAGATTGGGCAGCAAACTAATTCAGACGGTTGTCACAAAACATTTCAGGTTTTAAATCACTGCATTTTTTTTGAGCCCCTTTCAACTCCTTACTCTAGATCAAGCACTCCAGGGGTCCTAAACCTTAGCCTGCTGGAAGGAACATGCTCCCACTGGTGTCCTTGCACACGTTTCTGATCTGTGGGGTTGGGAGAATGCTGGAGGTCCTTGCTTGCCCACTTGTAAAGGCTTCCTGAGCTATCATTTCTCTCAAGGGCAAGAGGAACCTCAGAACTTTTTCCCAGCTTCAGATTAATGAATTTAGGAGCAGTGCTCGCATGACATGCTGATGCACTCTAATGCTCTAAAGAACCCGTAGGATGATGTTGATATCAGCAATGAACAATTAGCAGCAGCCTGATCTGAGCTGGTATCTGCTGTTTGAACAGGAAGATAAACCTGGTAAGCAAGACCTTGTAGAATCAGAGGATATGCAGGGAGAACTAGTCATTCTTGGTGTGATATGAAGCACAGGGGAAGAAGAACAGTAAGCAGAAGATCATGGATAGTGAAAATAGAGGTTTCATCAAAGAGGTCATTCTTTTCTGTGAAGTATACTTTGAACTTACTAGATACCAACCAACAGGGTAGATGCATTAAGCTATCCAATTCTTCTGTCTAAAAATGTGTCTCTGTGCCTGCAAGTCACTTCAGCATCAGCTAAACTCCCCCACCCTCTCAACAGACCAAGTCTGAAATCAGAGCAATTTAAAGAAGATAACACTGATAGCTAGGGTCTCCCCCAGAGTACTGATACTGGGAGGAAATATACAGATATTTTTTGTACAAAACTGAGATAACCTTTTCCCACCAGGATCTGTGTACTACCCTCTCATGAATGAATAAGTACTTGGCTGGAATGAGAATAAATACTCATCCCTGAAAACTTCTGTAATGTCACCAAATTTTAATTTTACTCTGCATATTCCACTTCACAAATAACCCAGTTCTAAGGAGAAAAATGTTTCAGCTGGGTAGGGTATAGTTTCTGGTACCAGTTAACCTGATTCATCTGTAATTCTGGACTCTATTTATTTTCAGTCAAGGATTAGCCAGTTTGGAGGAGTTGAAAACCCAGTAATTCTACCCCTATTTTTAGAACCCAACTTTTCCTATAATACAACTTCTGGGCAGGATTTCTCACTTCCGGTTTCTGTCCAGATGTTAAAGATTTGGAACAACTGGAAGAAAAGCTGACCTCATGGTATTTCCATCAGGTTCCACTAGTGGAACAACTGGAAACCTCATGAGGAAAGCCCTTCTCTGTCTAAGTGTTCAGACTAGTTTTGCAGACTCAAGAGCTTAGGAAACTTTGGATAAGTTTTGAGTAAGCATCAAAATATTTGGACGCTTATCAGAACTGAAACCAAAGTGAACATTATGAAGTTCATTCATCATTCTTTGTAAAAACCACACAAGTGGTAACAAAATCACAGGATCACATAGAAATGGAAATAATTGCACATTAACCATAATCAATTAGCTTTTTCCAGTGCCATAAGAATAATACACTTCTCAAGCAGAATGGAAATTAGATGCTAAACACAAGTGCAACTTTAAATAAAAAAAGGTTTTCAAGAGCGGAGTTGCAGATGTAGGGTGAAAACAGTAAATATACAGATGTATAAACCTTTTCTGGCTTTTAAGAGAATGAAAGAAAAAAATGAGACGGTGCTATGTTTGAGATTAGCTAGCTAGCAG
This sequence comes from Psophia crepitans, assembly GCA_013399095.1. Classification (NCBI taxonomy): domain Eukaryota; kingdom Metazoa; phylum Chordata; class Aves; order Gruiformes; family Psophiidae; genus Psophia; species Psophia crepitans. The sequence goes on along the minus strand of VWZZ01002228.1, from coordinate 19,489 downwards.
CTCCTCTTCTAAAACTTTTTACTGTGTTCTGGCTGAAACCACAGCAGTTACACAGCAGTGTTTTAAGCTAGTACTGTAAAGCATTGGTTTGAAGATATGAGAAAAAGCTCTTGCAATTCCACTTTTCAATAAATTATACAAAAAAAAGAACAATATTCATTTGAAACTATGTGAAAAATGTGACCTGCCTTTATAACTTAAATTCCATTTCCTGTGCATATGCATTATTAGAAATTAAACAAGCATATACTATCTGTTCCGCAAGAAAAGCAAGAACCATGACAATTTGTTGAGCCTGAAGCTCATAATGGAGTGATACAGGTAACAGTTAGTCTGGCAGACTTCAGCTCCCCCAACTCAATGATCAGGAATGCTTTAAAAGCTGAACTATATAGGACAGATTCTGGTGTGAATTCAGAATAATGATTAAACTCGTGCTTCAGATTACCAAGACCCAGCCAGCACAAGAACAGTTAATTAAAATAAAAAAGTGCTTTCCATTAAGAGTATGATCTGAAAAAAAACCAACCCCAAACCCAAACTTTTCAAAGTACACTTTAAATTACCCTCACCGTAATATCTGAATGCTTGATAACACAGCACCCTTGAGTGAATACAAGGACTTACCCTTATTTTCCAAATGGGGAACTGATGACATTAAGGGGAAAATTACAGAAAAATGCCTACACACTAAGTGTCCATACTGGAATTCTTATGATATGATTTTCCCTTGTGATTTTTGTGCTATATTTATAACACTTCTATATTTTTAAGATGTGTTCCTGTTGAATTCCGACTTCCTTATAGTAAAAACTAATAGGGAAGTGAAAATACAGCAGCTGGTAATGATTTGGAAATTTTTTTTTTCAATTTAAAAAACTCTATAACAGCAGCAGGAACCGGTTCTTCATAGCTTCCTTAAACTAGTTTTTGTCTGCCTCCAACTCCTTTCCCATGTGTTGTTTCCCCTTTCTCACTGGTTGCAAGTATTGGGCACAGTGAAGAAGCGTCTCAAATTCCACAAATAATCCTTATTCCTGCAGGAATACCTATAGACTCCCAGCAGTGAATAAAGCTGGGACCTTGAGGGGGATGTAGTGAGAAATAAAAGGTTATATCACAATATATGTTATTACTTGGCTACTTTCTAAATATATCCAGCTTACTGAGCTCCTCTTGAAACTGGATTGTCTAACTCCAGACCCTCAAATTAAGCCACCATATTTTACTCTAACTTGACCTGACAGTAATAAAACATCCTTGTTACGCCCTGCATCTAAAGAAGAAAAAGTTGTGAGGGAAAACAGCTTATCTCAAAAAGTTTATAAGTTATTTACTCAAAGAAATGCCACTAGATGAGCCAAAATGAGTTCACAATCACTAGATTAACATGTATCTGCCTCACCCAAACCTGGACTTTTCCAGAAGATGATTTAGGAATCCACCTCTCTGCAGAACTCCTGGCGACTTCTTTGTATCTTCTCCTTTCCTTTCACAGGCAGAATATAATTAAAAAACACAACAACAATGAAAAAACCTGAAAAGCAAAGGCATAGCCCCATAAAGAGAACATGAATATCTTCTTGTGATTGTGGGAAATGAGGAGAGGTGTCAGTGGTGACTTTCCACAGACTGGCTGCAGAACAGGGGAAGTCAGCCAGCAGTGCAGAAACAGTCACCAAAGCTTTAATTCAGAACTGCAACAGGAGACCTAGTCCACCATCTGAACATGCTTAATTCATTGTGAAAGCTGAGCTAGATGCATATGCTTTCAATTTATTTTATTTTATGTCTTTTTAAACACTGCTGTGACTCTCATCATAGAAACAACACTTCACCTACTTGTACTGCAATGTGAATGTGCAGTCCTGTGAATTTTCCAAGACTATGTTTGTAGGATGTGCTTATAACTTGTCATAGCCCGAGTCACAATTCTTTTTTCTTTTTTTTAAATCTCTTTGATCCTTTGTGAAAGTTTATGCATTTTCTTTGGTTTCTTAGAATAAGACATAGTAAAACATCCTAAAACATAGTCTCAGGAATTGAGATCTTTTAGTGTTACTTCCATGGGACATGTGTTGGATGGCTCTATCTATGCTTTTTTCCTTAATTTCAGAGAGCGTGCATGTAAAAAAAAGTTAAGGTTGTATTCCTTCATGATGAATAAATAAGACTTGGAAAATCTTGTGGGGAAGGAGAAAGAAACAAGATATGTCCACTTCCCTAACTGAAAATCATGGCTTGACCAGTGACAGAAAACTATGAAAGGAGAAAAGAAAATATTTTCCACTTAACCCTGTGTGAAACCTTGATGTTTCATTCTTACTATTATAAATTTTTTCCTACCCTTTTTTCCCCCTTTTTTTCCTTCCTGCCCTGCTTTTTCTCCCTTCCCTGTCCCTTCTCCACTAACCTCCTTTCCTTCAAATATTTAATGGTAATTTTATTTTTTTTTTAATTAGAGATTCTAAATTCAATGTTATTCAACTTAATTCTATATTAAGACTTACTTAAAATTTATGACATACTTTTTATTGTATTAAAATTATGCATTTTGCATGTATTTTGAAAAATACTGAGATTAATATATGTTGATGGAAAAAAAAACCCCAAACAACAAACTCCAAGCTTGTATTGCCTAGATATATTCAGTGAATTCCCTGAATTGTATTAAAATTTTCAAAACATCACAAAAAGAACAAACCGTATTACAGAACAAAGTCAGTCAAAATCTTTACCTTCAAGAAAGAAAGAAAGAAGGAAAGAAAGAAAGAAAGAAAGAGAGAAAGAGAGAACCCTACCTCTAACTCCTCCATCATCTTTAAGCACTACTTTCCATTTCTGTTTGGGAAATAGTATCAGTCCTACCCTCAGTAGAGCTGCCTCCTGTACTCTTGTGCTAGGACCCAGACACTGTTTATTTTCCTTCCCTAAGCATTACATTACATGTGGATACACAAAATAATCCTGCAGATTGTACCCCTGAGTGCCAGGAGGAGCTTAAGTGCAGATACAGCCGCAGCGTAACCCGCCCACAGCACAGCCCTCTCCCCAGTGCTGTGGCGAGAGGCACCGGACAGACCGTAGCTTACCCACAGCAAATTCCAGCTGGTGAGAAGAAATCACCCATTACTTACTGAAGTGAGTAATTACTTACTGAAGTGAGGAGCAGACTTTGCGCACCGACCGCGACACAGGAGAGAGGATGGATCCCACCGCACAGGAATTGTAGCTGCTCCTGCGCCCCTGGCTTGCTTTGTATTTCAGCCTTAAGCTCTAGCTAATCAGGAGAGCTCCTACTACTTACATGCTCTAAGTGTTACATTAGAGTATATATTAGGGTTACTGTGCTTCTAAGGTAAAAGAAATGAGCAAAATCTGCTCTTAATACTATTAATTACTGACTTATATACACTCTGACTCTCTGAAATCTATCACAATAAACAGTGACAGAGAGAAACCATTGCAAATAATGTAAATACAGGTACGAGCATAAATATTCAAGATTCCTAAAGTTTAAAGAAAAGTTAAATATCATTCCCATTTGATTTTCTTACTTTGCTATTTTAAATTACTTTCCTTAGAAATGGGCAATCATGAGAATGCAGAGGGTTAAAGAACAAGTTCCAAATAAATCCCTTGTAAGAAAATATCTGAACTTAGTTTACTGATCTTTTGATAATCCACAAAGATTAATTAAAAAAATACAGTAATTCTTTTGAAGTTCACCATTTTCATTGTGATGTTGAAACATCTTCCTGCACATGACCTTTGTCTACTCTATCCTGAATGTACGCATTTGGGTTTTTTTCAAATCGAAAAGGAAATTCAGACAGTTGAATGTTAGTGCTGCTTAATAATTTCACAACATTAATATTGTCAGTAATTTATCAAACTAGAAGCATTTGGCGGACCAGTTAGAGTTAATGACTCAGCAGCTCAAATATGTCCCTAAAGCAATGATCTAATATACAGGTTCTTTTATGTCCTAAGTTATTGGAGTCCAGTTCTCAATGACTTGGTTTTACCATCACCACATCATAACTCTAAACATCTGCCTTGAGACCTTTATTTAAAGTCTCAGTGGAGAAGTGAATGGAACTACGGTGAGGGGCAACCTCTCCTTACGATAGGTATATACCATTCACAGAATCACAGAATCACAAGGGTTGGAAGGGACCTCGAAAGATCATATAGTCCAACCCTCCCCACCAAGGCAGGGCCACCTAGAGCACATCACTCAGGAACGTGTCCAGTCGGGTTTTGAATGTCTCCAGAGAGGGAGACTCCACAACCTCTCTGGGCAGCCTGTTCCAGTGCTCTGTCACCCTCACAGTGAAAAAGTTTTTCCTTACATTAACTCGGAACCTCCTATGCTCCAATTTGCACCCGTTGCCCCTTGTCCTATCGCTTAGTGAGGCCAAGAAGAGCCTGGCTCCATCTTCCCGACACTCCCCCTTAACATATTTATAAACATTGATGAGGTCACCCCTCAGCCTCCTCTTCTCCAAGCTAAAAAGACGCAGCTCCTTCAGCTTTTCCTCATAAGGGAGATGTTCCACTCCCTTGATCATCTTAGTGGCTCTGTGCTGGACTCTCTCTAGCAGTTCCCTGTCCTTCTT
>VWZZ01002228.1:0-14467 GCA_013399095.1 Psophia crepitans | reverse complement strand
CACCTCACTACCTGGCCTGGATGATCAGGTAGTGAGGTGGATTGTGCGCTGGCTGGAGGGCAGATGTCAGAGGGTTGTGGTCAATGAGGCCGAATCAGTTATGGACAAGACATTAGCTGAATGGCCTGGGAAGGCAGCAATGTCTACCCCAAACTCCTGTGAAAAAACAGTCGGCAGCACTGGAATCCCACTTTCAGATAACCTCCTAAGGGCATTGAAACTAGTATGCTAGAAATATTAATGTATTAGTAGAGTTTTTTTTGTGTATCGTTAAATAAGCCTACTATAAAAGGCTGCATTTAGATATTCAGAATGGGTGTTCCTCTGGGTATTGCTCTTTTTGTGAAACACGCTTCCTCCCTGTCTCCTCGCTGCTCTTATTGCCTCATGCATTTTTTGAGAACGATGAAAAAGGAAACAGCAGTGTCCACAGACCACAGCAATGGCTTCCTAGTTGTCTTTCTGCCCCCAGGCATACAGCACTCCACCTTCTCCTTGCTCAATAATATGCAACTGGATCCACCTGGCACTGGAATTTCACACATCAGCTTAGCAAATAAGGGGCATGTAAACAAAGTAGTGCAAAACCCTAACCATTATTGAGGAAGAAGGGTGGATGTATGAGGTGGCATCTGTGGGGTGATTAAGAAGATACAGGAAATCTCAAGAGGTGGGATGTTCAGAAGGAAGACACTGGGGAAATGGTAGAAGTGTTGAAGATGAAGTGGGTTTTGTATCAGGAATACTGTGGTCAGCAGGACTAGGGAAGTGTTTGTCCCTCTGTACTCAGCACTGGTGAGACCAAATACTGTGTTTTGGGCCCCTCATTATAAGAAAGACATTGAGGTGCTGGAGCACATCCAAAGAAGAGCAACGAAACTGGTGAAGGGTCTAGAAAATGAGTCTTACCAGAAGTGATTGAGGGAACTGGGACTGTTCTAGTCTGGAGTAAAAGAAACTGAGGGAAGACCTTACCACTCTACAGCTACCTAAAAGGAGGTTGTAGCAAGGTGGGCATTGGTCTCTTCTCCCAAGTAACAAGCAATAGGACAAGAGGAAATGGCCTCAAGATGCACCAGGGAAGGTTTAGACTGGATATTATGAAAAATTTCTTCACCAAAAGGGTTGTCAATTATTGGAAAAGGCTGCTCAGGGAAGTGGTTGAGTCACTGTCCCTGGAGGTATTTAAAATATGTGTAGATGTGGTGCTTAGGGACATGGCTTAGTGGTGGACTTGTCAGTGTTTGGATTTTATGATCTTAAAGGTCCTTTCCCACCTAAATGATTCTATGATTTTATGGATTGGTGGAAGAAGGCTGGATGGATAAACCGAAGAGGTGCTGAAGAGGTAGAGATAGGACCACTTAATGGAGAGAAGAGAAATGAAAATACTAATACAGAGTGAAAAAAATGGCAAGAGTGAGAAGTCTCATTGTAGTGAGAAGAGGAAAGAATGGAAGAAGGTAGAAGGAAGTATAGAAAGAAAACAAGAAATTAAATTGGAAAACTTGAAAAAATATGAAAAAGCATTAAGTTTATTAAAATTAAAATTATTAGATCAAAAGGAAATGGGTGTGGAAAAGATGATGCAAAAATTTGGACATGGAGTCATACACTGCAAGCAATATTTTTGCAAACATTTATAACAATTTAATTGGAAATGCACTTTTCAGGGCACTGTTTTTAGGTATCACACATATTATGTGAGAATGTGTGTATAGAGATAATGCCCACTACACTACATATTTTAAGGATGAACAATCTAAATCATTAAAAGCCATAAATTTACAATCACTACATTCTTCCCTCATTTCCCATCCCTTTCTTTACTAACCTGAATGCAGACATCCATTAAGTTAATGAGGAAAATGGAGTTGAATTTGCTCGTCTGCCTGGAATGGCTCCCAATGCTGTTTGGTTCAATAGTCAGTAAGATTTAAATCTGACTTTTTGTAGAGTTGCCATAAATAACCGGCTCAGATGCAGAAAGGCCCAAACACCCCAAATTCCTACTGAAGTCAGTAAGAACAGTGTCTATTGAGCTGCTCTCCACATTTTGTCCCTTTATCTTGTTTCAGAAGAATTTTCTCTACCATTAAAAACAGTCTCCAGACAAAACTAAGATTTTTTTTTCCCGGGTTATAATGACTAAATTACTTTGTATTATTGCCATAAACATTTCAAAAGAGAAGAAGAATCATTATGATGTCTCCAGTGACGGTTATTAATGACACAGTCTTTAGAAGCTGTACAGTTGTTCTTAATTTCTTTACTCTCAGTAGAAAAGAAAAAAGTAATTTATCTGTTGTTTTTCTGGCACCTGTTACTACTTAAGCTTCTTAAAGCACAACTAAAAGAGTATAATAGTAACTTAAGACATCAACAACTTAGCAGTAGTGTTGGACCTTAGGACAGGTTACCGATTTCAGCCAGTAATTCTACTGTAATCAGCAGTGGAAATAATTTGAAAGTGCTCTGCCTACACAAGCAGAGCATATTCCCCTTGAGGTCAAGGGAAAGGTTCCCACTGACTTCAACAGGCTTTGGATTAAGCTGTAAGGAGCCGTGCAGGGTAAATACTGGTGTCAGAATCTGGGGTTCTGCCAGACAGACACAGAAAGAGAAACAGGGAATTTCAGAATGCTTCGTTCCTGGAAGAGATGAGGCTTTCTATCCTTTGTTTTTTAGCCCTAATTATTCCCCATCCAAAAAAAGGTCAGGAGGAAAGAAACAGGAGAAAAGATTAAACTTATTCTTTTGCTCTCAAATTTTCAACAGATTGTGAGTACATTCATGAGAAACCAATCTGTTTTAAATGGTCTTTACTAACAGTGACAGCAACCAAAATACAGGAAGGTATGGTCTAGGAAAACGACCTGTGGTGTTAGAACCCACGGACAATTCTTGTGAACAAGGTTTCAGGCTAACTCGGCAATCACCAACTGTATGAAGTTTAAGTGCCGGATTCTACACCTGGGAAGGGGCAACCCTGGCTGTACATACAGACTGGGCAATGAGATGCTGGAGACCAGCCATGCTGAGAGAGACTTGGGTGTCTTGGTTGACAGCAAGTTGAACATGAGCCAACAGTGTGCCCAGGCTGCCAGGAAGGCCAACCGTGTCCTGGGGTGCGTCAAGCATGGTATTGTCAGCCGCTCTAGGGACATGATTGTCCCACTCTACACTGCGCTGGTGTGGCCTCACCTCGAGTACTGTGTGCAGTTTTGGGTGCCACAGCACAAACAGGACATAAAGCTATTGGAGAGTATTCAAAGGAGGGCAACAGAGATGGTGATCTGGAGGGGAAGACGTATGAGGAGAGGCTGAAGTCCCTTGGTTTGTTCAGCCTGGAGAAGAGGAGACTAAGGGAAGACCACATTGTGGCCTATGGCGTCCTCACGAGGGGGAGCGAAGGGGCAGGCTCTGATCTCCTCCCTCTGGTGACCAGTGATGGAACCTGAGGGAAGGGCATGAAGCTGCGTCAGGGGAGGTTTAGGTTGGAGATCAGGAAAAGGTTCTTCACCTGGTCAGGCACTGGAACAGGCTCCCCAGGGAAGTGGTCAGAGCACCGAGCTTGGCTGAGTTCAAGAAGCGTCCGGACAGCACTCTCAGTCATCTGCTCTGATTGGGCTGGTCCTGTGTGGAGCCAGGAGCAGGACTCGATGATCCTTATGGGTCCCTTCCAACTCGGGATATTCTGTGATTCTATGACTCTCTCTTAAATGTCAGAATGTACACTGGAGAGTTCCTTCCCCGTCAGCATCTATTTTGTGCTTGTTTGGAAATAATCTGACAATTAATACTGGGATATCCTCTGTGATACAATATATAACATTACCCCTACCTTTTATCAAATTTGGGAATATTGAAAGCCAAGGAATATCCCTTTTATGTAATGCTCTTTTTATTGAGATTATACCAAGACATGTCTCTAAAATTTGATTTTGTGTGGAAAGATAGCAAGAATTCCAACTTATATTGAACAATATTTCTCTTAATTTTCCATTGATTTTCATATTTATAAATTAGTTGTGTTAATGCTTTCTGAATTACACCAGATTTAAAAATTATTACAAAGGAGGGGACAACACCTTGAAAATAAAGAATTTATATACTGGACCAGAATTAAACACATTGATTGTTTTCATGATATAAGCTGGACATGTATTAAAATCATCATAGTAGGCACTGCGAGTGCTTGAATATTGTATTCTTCAGATCAATGGATTAATGACTGTTTCTGTCTTCAAGCACTTCCTGCTCAAGCAGACAAAAGCAGCAAATGTGAGCACTGTAATAAATTTATTGTGGCACACTGGTGTTTTTAAAATATAACAAATAGATAAGTTTTACCAGAAAAATCAGGTCTGAATAAAGACTGTTGTAGGGAAGCAAGTTCATAAAGAGTGTGAACTTCCAGCACAGAGGAAAGCATTTGTCCTTTTCTGAGCCAGAAAGCACATTCATCTTTCCCAGTGTCAACAGTGCAAATACGTACAATTTACACATTATTGACTAAGCTTCTGAAAAAATGTGGCCCTTGAGGCTTTCTTCTTCAGAAACTACAAAGTTAAGCTTCCCACTAACATTTTTTTTTTTGGTGGGAATCACGTAAGAACGGTTGAGAAGCACAATTAAAAAATCCCTTGACTGTAACCCATTCACCACACCCCCAAGCCTAAACTTAGCAGGAAAACAATACAGTGATACAGTAGGGTTGCCTTAACATGGCATGCCTAAAAAGTAATTCTGAGGTTGAATTCAGTGCAATTTTAGTTAATGGTGTGGAAGTTTTTACAGGCAAGTTGGATGAAGTATTTTATATTTTATATTTTACTTTTGTTAGTTGATGATGCAGATACATCAATGAGCCTTGATGATATTACAGGTCCTCTGATCTGGGTCTCTTTTACATGGAGCAGGTTTTTACTTTAAATGCACCACAGATCCAAATACCTGAGGTTTTGGTTTTATTTTCCCTTGAGGCAATAGCTCCTTGGCAACTCACTATGACTTGTCTACTTGCTTTGCATAAGAAAGAGCAGGACAGTGTGAGTAGTTAGTACAAAAGACTTCATCTTTAGAGAAAACGTCGTGTTACAATCAAGATATATTCATATATATCCTATACACAAACACACACGTGTGTGTTGACTAATAACTAATTAATTTATTGTCTGCATGGGGACTGAAAGAAACAGAACTCATAGATGCACACTGAAAAAGAAGTGCTGTATTCAGAAGATAACACGGAAAAACAATCAGCTTGCCACTATGCATATTGCTCAATTAAAATATTACCTTAATAAAGGAGCTAAGAACCCACTTGTGTCTATATAGATGTAAATATATTCTAGTTTATTATTTTAGCTCTAGCTTATGCTAGAATTACTCATTTAAATTACTGATGTAATAAAAACAAGTCTTGCAAAGCCCAGTGAGTAAAATCACCAAGACAACAGTTAAGATCTGAAATCCAAATGAGGGTAACACTATCTAACCAAAAATCGATGTTCCTTCATCTAATGCTTTATCCATGTATTTCTGCTTGTATTTCAAGCTGCTTAAACCATGGCAAATGCAAACTTTTAGTCATTTCTCTAATGACTAAGTTTTGAATATGAAAATTTCAAAACTGCCTCCTGCTTGACTAGACGCTGATCTGGCTCCCCGCAGTGTTGAACCCCTAACAACAGAAAGGAGAGGCCTGGGAAAATTTTGGTACCTACATTATGGTCTTCCCTTCAATCCACATACTGCCCACTTCTTCACAAAAACCCCTTCCTCTTCTCACCCTTACTGTGCCATGGAGGCCCCAGCCCTGCAGCCTCCAGCCCGTCCCAACTAGCCTCAGCACTGTTCCCTGTGGTGCTCAGGGCAATGTGACAGCATACCAAACTTGAATCCTCTTTCCAGTCTGCTTTCCTCTCTGTTGTGTTCATAAAGCAAATAATTTCCAGTACCATCATTTTTTCAGACCACAGCCTTTTAACTACATCTCCTTCACAATCCCTCCATCCTAGCCTGCCTCACTATGTCTTCAGACTCTGGAAGTAGACCTGTTAAATGAGAGAGGTAAGCTGGAAGGAGCCAGGTGAAAGAAACCTAACTGACAGAATTTAAACTGTGGGCTGTTCTTGGAGAAGACTGAATTAACCTTTGTGGAAGTGAGCCATTATAGAAATATCCATGTATGTAAAACTTTGAGAATAGCTCTGTGGCTGTTCTCAACAGAAACACGAAGGAAAACAAATAAGCTAACAGCAAGAGAAAAGTTTTGTGCCATTATACTGTAAATTTTCTCACAATGTTAATGGATATTTGCCTGTGGAAGCAGTGTGGATTTTATAATTCATTTATAACTGATAACCTAAAATATAGAGTGGGATTCACTGAGCAGATAAAAATGAAGCTATCAAGAAGATAGGAGTACAGTCCAATACATCTATGCTACCTCATTCATTAGGGGAGAGAAATGTAGAAGAGTCATTTTGTGTCTTTTAGACATCTATAATTAGATGGGAGAACTTGCTTGCTGAAGGATGCAAGGACCGTGGGAGTGAAGACAATCAGCTTACCATAGATGCGTAACAAACTTGACAAAAGTGAAATGAGATGAATCTCAGACTTCCTCTGTAAATTCATCATGTTCGCCTTTCCCTTTCATCTCATCAACTCTTTAGAATCATCCAGTCAGCTATGATACATTCTCCTGTAATTTACGGACCTATTAATTATAATATTTCATATTATTTCACTATAGAGAAAGTGTGCTATGTTCAAAATCATCATGGCTAATATACTGAGTATAACTGGCAGGGTTTGTGGACAGGTGACAGCACGGAAGATCTATGTAGGAGGAGGTCATGAGCTGTTCTGTGGTGGCTACAGCTGGGTCCACCTGGCTCTGAAACCCTCCTGGGCAACCCATCATACTGGCTCTGAGATCCATGTGGGTAACCTATTGCACACCACTGCAGCGGGCCACCCAGTACAGTGCTCAGACATTTAAGAAAGAGCTTCTAGGAGCAGGAGCAACAGAGGAGGAAAGTAGAAGGGGACATTGCCTGGGACGTGGCTAGAGACACACTCTTGGAAGGAGCTGTGCCACAATGAAGGAGTTATGGCTTTGAGGGACTTCAGCTATGGATGACCCATGCCAGGGCAGGGACTCCCAAGAAGGATTGTGGCCTGTGAGTGACTCACACTGGGGGAAGGGGACAATGAGTAAGAAGTGAAGAGCAGTAGAAGAAAAAGAGTAAGCATGGAGTGTCAGAAAGTAACCGTCATTCACCAACATCAACCACATGCAATGTTGTAGAGGTACTGGGACAGTCTCAGTGTAACAGGTGATGAAGATGAGGGGAGCTGAGACCAAGAAGAGTGGAGAAGTGGTGTTTGACCAAAGCTGAGCCTAGGAAAGGGGGAAGAAAGGTGTTTCCCTTGGTACTTATTTAATTGTTTATATTTTCTTTTTCTGAATCAATTATTATAAGTTTATGTTATCTAGCAGTAAATAAAATAAACTTGACATTGTTTTATCCACACCAGTTTTAGAGTTCCCTGCTGGTATTTATAAGCCACTGCAAAGAACTTCTTCCCTCTTACCCTGGCTCAGCCTCTGTCATTGCAGCGTCATGGCAGGCTGCGGCTACTTCTCACATGCAAGAATGCTCCTCCTTGTTTCAAAATAAGCTTAAGTGTTTTCCAAAAAGTTTCAGGTACAATTGTGACCTTAACTAACACTATTAAATAGAAATACCATGAGGGGCTAACTCACTGCTGATTTTGTTAACTGTGTGAACGTCACTGATAAACACATTGAGTTTCACATATTGAGACAACACTGGCAAATTCTTCCTCCCTGCAAACCGAGGCTTATTTTTATGAAAAGACAGTTATATTTATACATATATAAAGCCAAATTCCTATTATGCATCAGGCAATATCATGTTTATAAACTGTTTCTCAAAATAATGAGAAGTATTTTTAACTGGTATGGCATTTTAAATGTAATATGGTGAGATGTGAAATGGATAATTAAATTCAGTACCAAAGAACTTGATATGTAACTCGTGATAATATCCTGTTATAAGCTTTAAGATAGGAATCTGCAGTTTCCCAGTGCAAATATTTATTTTAGGCTTAATCTAATCAGAATGACTGTAAACCAATGATTCACAGGTTTTATGTGTATGCCTTTATTATGATATACACATAACCATACTTAAGAAATAGAGTACAATGTTACACATCTACAAGGGGAGACTGAGGTAAACTCCAACAGAGCCTGTTCTCAGAGTCACACAGTTCCTTTTACTCCAGAAGAAACTGTTCTAGAATGCTTTCCCATTTTTGCTGTCGGTTTAATGGATAGTCAAAGGATCACCAATATTTCTTTGCGTAGCTAAGGGCAGTTTATGTTGTGTGCACAGAAATAAAGTGGCTAGACTTTCCTCAAATGGCCATCAAATGAGTGAAGGAAAACCTTTTTGTAATGCTTTCCACGACCGTTTATAATATTTGTTAGTTTGTCATCCGCTTCTCCTCTTTCCTTTACAGAATTACTAAAAAAGAGAATAGACCACAACTTAATTTAATCACAGCACGCAAAGGATGGAAACAGACCCCACACAAGTGCTGTATTTCCTTTCTCTCTTAAGAATGATACTGGCATCTAAACAAAGAAAATTTGAAGAGGAAAAGGAATCTGGCTTTCATTTCTGGAAAGTATAACAATAAGCCAACAATATGTTTATGGAGACAATCAATAACACATCCATCTCCGCAATGGCTTTGGCAGTCATCCTTTGGTCTCAATTTCCCATTACACAGTGTCAGAACTCAAGGTACAAATGCTGTCTCCACCTGGTTCAACCTCCCTCCCCCTCTGACCTCCCAAAGCTTATTGCTTATGGTGAATGAAGTCTCAGCCTTCAGGAAAGTTATCCCCTAAAAGAAGTAATGCATAGTCCAGACTGGGCTATTCTGACTCCTTTCCCCACACTGTTCTTAGGAATCAGAATGGTTTTCTGACTGGTCCTCTCATGAGCTTACCCATTTGTTTTAGCTGTAGCTCAGCACCAGATCACTGGCTGCCAAGTGAGGTCCCATCCCATCCTCCATGGGATTTCACTCATCTCCCTAGCTAACGCGTGCTGCTGCAATGCCATCAGGCAGAGGCTGTATCAGGGCTTAAATCTTCACCTCACCTCTCCTTCTGACTCTGAATCTGAGTTCCTCTATTTGGAGCACATGTCGCTTAAATTTTCTCTCTACCAATTGCCTTTGCAACATGTTGGTTGTACGTTTTTGGCTGCATGTGGTAATCCTGCCACATTTATTGAGAGCTGCATAAGGCCTTTAAGATTTTGGTGTTGGACTCTATGATGGGATCTCAAGACAGCCCAGACTTTTGGGGCTGATCTGCCCGTGCTTCTTCCTGGAAGCGAGAGTACTGAACACTCCAACAAGACCTTCTAACTATACTTCACACTCAGAACACAAACTAGAACCAGATTACTTGAAAGAGAGGTCTTTAGATCTGCTAGATAAATCAGACAAAAATCAAAGCTTTTGAAAAGAGATTTTCTCTATTGCCTGCTCTTGTCTTTGAATGGCAAGACCTTTACTTAAGGCTTGATATCTAGACCAGCAATTTCCAGCAGCTTTCTGCACAGCACTGAGCACTGCACTGTTCCCCTTGGGTGTCTATGAAAACTATTTCCTTGTTATTATTTGCCTAGTCTCTGCTTTTATCATAGTGCTCCCAATACCCCATTTGCACTCTCTTTCACTCTTGTGTTGTGAACTTCTCCCTTGCTAAGCCTGCTCCCTTTTAGCATGGTGCAATCTTCACTTTCTTCCTCAGGGTTTTCTGAGCTGAGACAGCCTTGACAAGACAAGAAGGTAAGCTGCTTCCTTTTCTGCATTCCAGCCATAGTACCCTCAAAAAACCCACACAGCACTCTTGGGAAATCAGAACACCTTTTTTATACACACATGTCTGTATGATCCAGCTGTTCAGAACAATGATTTTTTTTTTGCCCCTCAAGATCTGAAAGCATTAATGGGACACTGTCCTTACTCTCTGTAAGACTTTCCAGAGGTAATAGGATGACAGGCATGTGCATATAACCTTCCACTGCATGGTTTAAGAGATTAGAGATAGGGCTTTTCAGGGAGACTTTGTACTACCCTTCTTTTTAAGCTAAAATTTTGGTATTGTCTTTCTCCTGAGACTCATTTTCTTGGCTGTTGCTTCAGGCTAGTTTACTCATAGAATCACAGAATATCCCGAGTTGGAAGGGACCCATAAAGATCATCAAGTCCAGCTCCTGGCTCCACACAGGTCCAGCCCAATCAGAGCAGATGACCAAGAGCATCGTCCAGATGCTTCCTGAACTCAGCCAAGCTCCGCGCGGTGACCACCTCCTTGGGGAGCCAGTTCCAGTGCCCGACCACCCTCTCCATGAAGAACCTTTTCCTGATCTCTAACCTAAACCTCCCCTGACACAGCTTCATGCCGTTCCCGCTGGTTCTGCTGCTGGTAACCAAAGGTAGGAGATCAGCGCCTGCCCCTTTGCTCCCCCTCATGAGGACGCCGCAGGCCACAATGTGGTCTTCCCTCAGCCTTCTCTTCTCTAGACAGAACAAACCAAAGGACTTCAGCCTCTCTTCATACATCTCCCCCTCTAGACCCTTCACCATCTTAGTTGCCCTCCTTTGAACTCTTTCCAATAGTTTTATGTCTCTCTTGTACTGCGGCGCCCAAAACTGCGCACAGTACTTGAAGTGAGGCCGCACCAGCGCAGTGTAGGGTGGGACAATCACCTCCCTAGGCCCACTGGCAATGTCGTGGCTTGACGCACCCCAGGACACTGTTGGACTTCCTGGAAGCCCGGGCACACTGTTGACTCATGTTCATCTTGGTGTCAACCAAGACCCCTAGATCCGTTTCAATGTGGCTGCTCTCCAGTGCGTCACCCCCTAGTCTGTATGTACAGCCAGGGGTGCCCCTTCCCAGGTGCAGAATCCAGCACTTTTTCTTGTTAAAATTCATGTGGTTGGTGATTGTCCAGNCCATTTTGTCCAGAAGGATACTGTGAGAAACAGTATCAAAAGCTTTACTGAAGTCCAAAAAGACAACATCAACTGGCCTTCCTTGGTCAACCAGATGGGTGACCTTGTCATAAAAATAAATTAAGTTGGTTAAGCAGGACCTTCCCCTCATGAACCTGTCTTGGCTGTGACCAATGACTGTGTTGTCCTTCAGGTGTTTTTCAATAACTCCCAGCATAATTTTCTCCATAATTTTACCAGGCACTGAAGTGAGACTGGCAGGCCTGTAATTACCAGGGTCCTCTTTCTTGCCCTTCTTGAAAATTGGAACAACATTTGCCAGCTTCCGGTCAACTGGGACCTCTCCAGAGTCCCAAGACCATTGAAAAATAATTCAGAGAGATCTCACAATGACATCAGCCAGCCCTCCGAGTACCCTGAGATGAATCCCATCGGGCCCCATGGACTTGTATGGATCCAGATGGAGCAGCAAATCCTGCACAAGTTTGGGGTCAACTGGGAGCTTATCGTTACCACAGTCAAGGTCCTCCAACCCAGGGTTTGTGTGGTTCCGGATCCCATCACCAACGTTGAAGACAGAGGCAAAGAAGGCATTAAACACCTCTGCTTTGTCTATGTCCCTGTTTATGAGGTGACCATTCTCATCAAGTAATGAGGTTATGTTCTGTCTGGTCCTCCTTTTGTTGTTAATGTATTTAAAAAACCCTTTTTATTGTCCCTCACAGTATTGCCCAGCTTCAACCCTAACAGAGCTTTGGCCCCATGAATTTTCTCCCTACAGAGGCGAACCACATCCCTGTAGTCCTCCCACGTTGCCTGACCTCACTTCCAGCATCTATACACTTTCTTCTTCCACCTAAGCTCTAGATGATGATCCCTGTTAAGCCAAGCCAGCCTTCTGCCCCACCTGCTTGACTTCCAGCACTCTGAAATCGCCTGTTCTTGTGCTCTTAGAAAGTGCTACTTCAAAAGGGACCAGCATTGATGGACCCCGATGCCTTCAAATACAGTATTCCAGGGGACCTTACCAACTAGTTCCCTGAGCAGCCTGAAGTCTGCTCTCCCCATATCCAGGGTTATAGTTTTGCTGGTAGTTTTCTTCCTGTCACCAAAGATTTAAAATTCTACAGCTTCATGGTCACTGTGGCCAAGATGGCCACCAATGGCCACTTCCCCCACGAGACCTTCTCTGTTCAGAAATAACAGATCTAGGAAGGCACCTTTCCTTGTCAGCTCCGTTAATACCTGCACCAGGAAGTTATCATCGAGGTGTTTCAGGAAGCTCCTGGGTCTGTTTGTTTCTGCTGTACTCTTATGAGAGATTCTAAAACTTTTGGACTTCCTTCCAAAGTCTTTTTGTATTTTTTCAGAATGACAAATAATTAGCACATGATAACAGAAAATATATTTGACTTTGCCCTGCCACTGTAGGAAATTATGATCCTATTTTCTCTGTTGCATGAGATTCTGCCTTCTATCTGGATGCTCTCTGCCTGTATTTGTCAGCAGGACCCAAAGTTTAAAATCCAACCCTTGCCTTGATATGAGCTGCAGACTACACCTGAGTGCTGTATCGATGAGCATTTCTATCTTGTCTTTTACTAGCCTCAGCAGCAGCAGCAAGAAACCCCCTTCCAGTTTCAGCTGGAAATGCGTTAATGATATAGCTATAAGTATCTCTGGTTTCCATTATGCAAAGCAGAAGCCTGTGAATAGCCAGGGTTCCAGCTGAAGGACAGTGGGACCAACACATAAATTTTTTAGAGACCACAGGTGCACATTTGTCTGTTGGGTGTACATACATCTAATGAGATGAGTGGAATGTTGCAAGGATAAGACATGGAGGCTTGTCTTTGTGGCCTTTTTGAGGACTGTGACCTTGTAACACAAACAGTTCTCTCTGCGGGAAATCTAAGTACCACTGAAGTTGAAAGTTGCTGGGAGAATATGCCAGAATAAACATGATGTTTTTCTTGATAGGTACTGAATGCTGAACTTGTCAGAGCAGGTCAGGGTGAGAATCACCAGTTGGGCACTTGGCATTTATATCTGACACAGAACATTCATCAATTAAGCTAAGATTTCAGTTAATGAGTGGGCTAGCAAATGGTTGTTTGGTTCCACTACAATCCACAGCTAGAAAAGGCCACCTTTCCAAAAATCTATTTACCTTTCTGTTCATAAATTTAAAACCAATTCTTTGCCAGCCCATCAGTGTTCAGAATTAGAATTTAAGTTTTTAATTATCCCCTAGAATGGCCCTTGGTGATGGTCATTACAGAGCCATATGAAGCAATTTATAACATGTATTTCATCACTCAAGCAACAAATCCTTAAAGATGACAGAGTTTTACTTTTCAGTAGATGCTATGGCAAATATACCTTTCGTCCTGTAAGTAGTTATCAGTCTCCTGTCCACATCTGAAGGCCTCCTTAACTTTTTTGTTCCTAATTGCTCCAAGTCAATGCTTCTGACATCTCTGTTCCTTTCCCTATTGCACATGAGAATTTCAAAGCTGAGCCTTCCCAGTGTGAAACATTTTTATACATGGTTTAGGAGTTTGTGGAGTACATTTTAAGATACAGGGAAGGAACTTAATAATTAGCATGTGTAGACATGTTTTTTACAGTAGGTGGAAGGGGGCAGGGAGAGCACACACAGCATTCCCTTTCATTAATTCATCTTGACTCATGCTGTCCCTCTTTTTGCTGGAACCCTTTTTTAAGAATTGGAATTTCCTTTGAAAGAGCTTGCAGGTGTCTGTAGTGCTCACCAGTTGGCTACTACTATTTTAGATTTCTTTTGTTTGCTGAAACTGCTTGCCAATTTGCAGGCGATTTGCAGATTTTTCCCCTATTGAGAATGCCTGGTGCAGTCTATTTCATATGAGCATGTACTGCCTGGCTTCCATTAAAAAAAATATTTTATAGAGAACAGCACAATGCTTTAATTATTTTGATGATTTCATTGCACTCCACTAGACACATAGGATCCCTACGCACATCTTGTTTTTCATTTACTTCTTTGCTTTGTTGTAAAAGACTTTTTTTTTTTTTTTTTGGCTTGATGTAACTACCAATCTATACCTGTTCATTAATTTGGCACTTTCAAATTAAAAATGCTACTGAGTATTATTCATTTAGATTTGATAAAAATTAGAGAAATTAAATTCCAGCAGTAAAGAATGCTCAAAAAAATTTAAAAAAAAAAAAAAAAAAAAAAAATCCAACAAAAAAAAAAACTAAAAAAAAATTAAAAAAAAAAAAAAAAAAAAAAAAGTACAGGCCTTCTTTCCGCAGAGAGATTGTTACACTTCATCAACTGAAACAACTAGTGCAATCGCATCTTGGCACTGACCTGTTAATACTGTGTTGTGGTTTAACC
>VWZZ01002227.1:29687-63197 GCA_013399095.1 Psophia crepitans | reverse complement strand
GCCTGACAATGGCTTCCAGCTCCTCCTGCTTGTTGCCCATACTATGTGCATTGGTATAGATGCACTTGAGCTGGGCTTTTGGCTTCACTTCCAGTAACAATATGCCACCCCTAGGCTCCTCGCTGTCTAGTCTGGTTAAATTCAAATTTGACCTGGGAAGCCCCGAACTGGACACACTACTCCAGCTGTGGCCTCATCAGGGGGAGGATAACCTCCCCCGACCTGCTGGCCATGCTCTTCTTGACGCACCCCAGGACACCATTGGCCTTCTTGGCCACGAGGGCACACTGCTGGCTCATGGAGAGCTTGTTCTCCACCAGGATCCCCAGGTTCATCTCTACAGTGCTGCTTCCCAGCAGGACAACCCCTAACCTGTACTGCTGCCTGGGGTTATTACTCCCTAGGTGCCTGACCCTACACTTGCCCTTATTGAATTTCTTAGGGTTTCTCTCTGCCCAATTCTCTAGTCTGTCTAGATTTCACTGAATGGCAGCGCAGCCTCCTGGTGTGTCACCCACTCCTCCCAGTTTCGTATCATCAGCTAATTTGCTGAGGGGACACTGTCCCTTCATCCACATCACTGATGAATATGTTGAATAAGACTGCACCAAGCATTGACCCTTGAGGCACACCACTAGATACAGGCCTCCAACTAGACTCTGTATGACTTACCACAAGCCTCTGGGTTCTGCCATTCAGCCAGTTCTCAATCCACCATGCTATCCATTCATCCAACCCACACTTCCTAAGCTTGCTAATGAGGATGTTACAAGAGACTGTGTCAAAAGCCTTTGCTAAAGTCAAGGTATTCAACATACACTGTTCTCCCTCCATCCACCCAGCTGGTCATGCCAGCACAGAAGGCTATCAGATCGGTCAGGCATGATTTCCCCTTAGTGAATCTATGTTCACCATTCCTAACAGCCTCCTTCTTCACATGCTTATTGATAACCCATCCTTGATTAGGATGCTAACAAATGCTGGATACAAGGCAGGTGCTTGTAGAGATCAGCTTGCCTGCAGGACTTCCTATAGCCCCAAACTTAAGTTCAATAGGTTGGCAAGAACCAATTACAAACCACTAAATATACGTATTTTCAAAAGGATACCACAACTCACTAATACAGGTTGTAAGATATGCAGGGAATATTCCTGTCTGCCATTCCAGTTATGAAGAAGCAGCCTGTCCTTTGTCAGCGATGGTTTTATGCAGGAATGTTGATCTGCTGGAAGGTAGAAAGACTCTACAGAGGGGTCTGGACAGGCTGGATTGATGGGCAGAAACCAATGGGATGAGGTTCAACAAGGTTCAGTGCCAGGTCCTGGACTTGGATCACAACAACCCCAGGCAACACTACAGGCTTAGGGAAAAGGGGCTGGAAAGTTGTCTGGAGGAAAAAGACCTAGGGATGTTGGTCAACAGTCAGCTGAACATGAGCCAGCAGTATGCCCAGGTGGCCAAGGCGGTCAACGGCATCCTGGCTTGTATCAGGAATAGCGTGGCCAGCAGCAGTAGGGAAGTCATAATCCCCCTGTAGTCAGCACTGGTGAGGCTGCACGTGGAGTCCTGCGTTCAGTTTTGGGCCTCTCACTACAAGAAGGACATTGAGGTGCTGGAGTGTGCCCAAAGAAGGTCAATGAAGCTAGTGAAGGGTCTAGAGAGCAAGTCTTATGAGGAGCAGCTGAGGGAACTGGAGTGGTTTAGCACCTGGAGAAAAGGAGGCTCTCTACAACTACCTGAAAAGTAGCCAGGTGTGTGTCAGTCTCAAGTAACAAGTGATAGGACAAGAGAAAACGTCCTCAAGTTGTGCCAGGGGAGGTTTAGACTGTATATTAGAAAAAAATTCTTCACCAAAAAGGTTGTCAAGACTGGGACAGGCTGCCCAGGGAAGTGGTTGAGTCACCATCCCTGAAGGTATTTAAGACATGCATAGATGTGGTGCTTAGGGACATGGTTTAGTCGTGGACTTGGCAGCGTTAGGTTAACAGTTGGAATCATTGACCTAAAAGGTCTTTTCCAATCTAAATTATTCTATGATTCTGTGTAGTACACAGCAATTTAATTTTGTCATTTTTTATGTTTTTACATTACTGCACTCAGAAAAAAAGCCATGTTCTGGATAGTGTCACCCAATTCTGTGTACGTCAGGAAAAATAAATGAGAAAATCATGTCGCTAAAGTGAATCTCTGGCATTCCTGGGTTTGGAGTTATATGGTCTATTAAAGATGTGTAACAAGAGGCGCTGTTTGTACAGCTTCTAGTAACAGAAAACCTAAGGGTTTTCTGGTTAACTGTGTGGAGAGACAGGTGTCTGTTCCCTCTTATCTGTGAGGCATGTGCTTACGTCACTGCAATAAACATTGGATTCAAGTGAAGAGGACTTGATGTTACTGAATTTAATTGTGGTGTTTTTTGGCTGAAACACAGTTAAGTTTACGTGAAAGTCTGGCACACTTTAGTCCTTAGCTGCCTACATTCCAGTCTTTTTTTAACCAAGAAATAAAAATATATTACCTTCTATCAAGCTAAGAGTTACTAGCATTCTCCATGGGATAACGTTGCATTTATTATCACACTCTTACATTATAGCATTCATAATAGAATAACCGCGGGTTTTAATGTATCATTTCATTATGTGGCTGCCTCCATGTAATAAATTACAGAAGTACCATGAACAGAGTTTGCTAAAAGAACAAACAATCAACAGCGAGGCTGCACAACTCGTAGCTCTTTTAATTACACTACATCCCTGAAACAATGCCAAGGCTTGTTTAGGAGTTCCAGCTGTGCCGAGCACTTCAACAGTGTTTGCAGCTTTATCTCGCGCAACCAGGTGTTCCTAACACAGGGGTTTCTTTATTAAATGAAAAACCTGGCAAAACAGAGTCTCTGTTATAGTCTTTCAGAATAAAGCAACTAATAATTCACAGCTAATAGCTATCATCAAATTATGTGGAGAGCAAGAACAAAGAATTTAGTAACGGGAATATGTAGAGCCAAAGACATGTTTCATCCCAACATTTAGAAGTTTGCTGTACTGGTGTATGATGTAAAAATAGTATCATTCAAGAACAACAACAGATCATCTGGTAGTGCTGAGGGTGATAAACTCTGTAACTGTAATCCAAATGTTTTCAAATTGCTATCAGTCCATGTTCTTACTCACAAATCACAAGTGCAAAAGCAAACTTACCTCTCCATGTTCCAGGGGCACCAGTCTGGAATAATAGGAGGTGCAGATCACCTCATCATCTCTCTTATAAGTTGGAGGCCCAATTCTTGGCGTAATATTATAACGAGTTAAACATTCGGTATCACTAATTGCATAGTACTGCCATGGTCTGAACTCTGTGCCATCTATGGAGCGTTCCAAAATCCAGTTTCCAGGTCGTGGAGCATTAGCAGCTTTGATGATGACATATGCAACTTGAAAGACCTAATAAAATGCAAGAAGAAAATTTTAAACACTTCATTATGCTGTAAAAGACCACTAGAAACCAATCTGGGTACTAAATTCAAATTTTAAAAGCAGTATATGGTATGCCTAGGGAGAGGGTAAAATTTGGTACAGTGCCTCTGGATAAAACTTTTGCACCAACTTTTGACAAAAGGCCAGTCTAATCTTTTACTAAGAGAAATACGTATCTTTTTTATCAAAACTCTGAACATTACAGCAAAACTTTTGTTTATGTGACTAAAAAAAGACTAAATGTATCCAGTGCATCATCCTGTGATAATGTCATAGCTGAAATCTATGCAATCTACACTGTACATTTCAGGATTACTTGAGTATAACATTTTTTCTATGGGACATGCTATTTAGCTTTTTTGTACCACTGAAGGCTTCAAAGAGGTTACCTTTTTTCAAAACAGCTGCAGCGCAAACAACTCTCTGTTTCACATTTTAGCTAGGAGTTTAATCCTCTCAGTAACAGCATTTCTGATAAGCTTTTTACACCCTTTAATAAAAACCTCTGTGCACTCCAGTTTCATTCAGTGTTAAAATTATTTAAGCAGAAGACTATTTACAGACCCTGCTGAAAACAGACAAATAAGAAGCATGTCACCAATATAAGCATGACAACCTTATTTAAGAACAGTAGCTCTTTTAAGATATGTACTCTAAGTTATACAGGTATCTTGACTGTTTTTTTAAGCAATCCTGGGTCCAAAGCAAAATCCCCATCCACACAACAGCACTGTTCAGCACTTCTGTGAGTAGGCAGGGCAGTAAATTAAGTTTGTATTACTTTTTAAATGTCCTTGTCATAGCAGTTAAAATAACCTGCACTGGCCCCCAACTAGCTACAGCATTAGCCACCAAGCACTGAAGTGCACTTACTGCAAAGCTGCTGCCTTCTTCCTTACCTAATACCTACTACACCACCTCACTGAAAAAAGGCTGTCTGCAAATTGGTCAGACTTCAGTATAGAAGTTTAATGTTTTACATGCACTATAGTATCAAGCCACACTGATATGAAAGAAAAATGCCATATTATTCAAGCGTCTCAGAGGTACGTATTCTCACTTGAGCAGACTGCCTGGTTGGCTGGTATATTCATCATAATTCCTGCCTGCATGTGCAGTATTAATACTGTGTTGATCTCCGACTCGGCCGCAACCCGTTCTTTCAGACATTTTAAGGTTTTTTTTGTTTTGTTTTTGGGGTTTTTTTCGGCAATACAGATTAAAGCCAGAGCAAGAACAGCACATGCTACATAAAAGCAGATTTCGATTTCTCAAATGGGGAAACAAACACACAGAGATAAATAGCAACCGCATTGTGTGTGCAATTCAGGAAACTACTTTTGAAACAAAACATTCTGTAAATGAACAGAGCTTTGCTTAGAAGATCTTGCAGACATCAGAAGGAAAAAAAATGGTGGTATTTATCTTCAAATGACTTACTAGATTTAATACCTTAAAAAAAGTCAAACCATCTCAGCTTTGATTAAAATCAGATGCAACTTACAACATGATACTCACTTGGCCTCATTTTCTTTTCAAGCACTCCAATTTTATCCTTTGAGACACCAAGCACATGCAAAGGGAACGTTTCCAGTTGTTTCAATAAATACGAAATTTTACACAAACTGAGGATTTTTTCTACTGACTTATAGGACATTTCAGCAATGCAATCAGAAGTAAATAAAACAGAAGCCAGCTCAGTGTCTAGTCACAGCCTTACAGTCTTAGAAAGAAAATTCTGCTGGGGGTCTGTGAATCCTCTGTTAATTTCAGCAAAATTAAGTGACTACCAAGAATTACATCATGCCAACAAGCTCCAACTGAAAAAATAATGCCAAAATACATGCTTTTAAAGGGAAAAGAACAAAATTCAGGCAGACTTCCAAGTCCAGCAAGCGCATTCCCTACATATAACCTGGATTACATTGAGTCAGCAGTAGTTAAGTTATATACCTGTTTTGCACTGGGTTATGCACAGGCAGAATCTAAGGTATCATCATTTTGGTACTCCTAACCTAAAGACACTTGTATGTGACAAGATTCACTTGTATGGGTACTTTTTCCATCACAGAAGAGAACTGCAGAAAAGTATTAAAACTAGGGAAGTTTTATTGACTGAAATTAGGAACTGCTATGAACCTCAAGTCCCTTTGAAGTCAACCATCTCTCTCAAATGCATAAAAGATGCAAGATTGAAACCTCAATTTTTTTCAATGCCATGGTAGAAAATTTTCCTCAAAAACTCTTACATTCTTTTATTCATTTATTTTTCCTCTCTGCTTGCTGTCATCAACTAAACTACTTCCCTACTTATTACACAGTTGGCTGAACAACAAATGATCTACTTCTGATTACAGTGAGATTTTTCAAGACCCATTATACTCTGCAGCTGACGTAGCTAGTTTTAAATCCAGTTCCAACTAGTAACAATGAGCTACCCTTCATCACAAACTAACTGCAGCCATTGCTGCAGAAATAAGAGATATTCATGACAGTATGCAAGTTAAATTTATTTTAAATTTCAAGTTTCTTGGTGAGGAGGGAGTGAAGGGAAAAGCCAGTTAAAGATAAGAATTGTGACAGCAACTGTGTACATATTTAATGCACTATTGAATAAATCGAATCTTTTCAAGTCAACATTCTTCCAGAAAAGCAGCAACCATGCTTGGTACTCAAGACATCTAGGGATTGATTTTTCCTGCAGGCCTACAGTTCACCAACAGCTGAAATGAAGATATTTGACACTGTGAACCCAAAAGAGGCACTCAAAAAATCAGTGAATGGTTCTATAAACATTTAAGTATGCACAATGTAGAAAAATATTTCCTTCTTTTCCCCCCAGATCCTCTCAACTTTCTTCCACTTACACACATAGCGCATAGGTACCCAAAAATACTTCATAGGTAAAATCACAGAATAATAACTATCAGCAACACCAGGAAAATTCGTCAGTCCCTGATACAATTTAGGTTAAATATAGAAATGAAACGATTTTGTGTAAATGCTCCTGCAGTCAAGAACTCAAAAGACAACCTATCGGAGTTATATTCTCAGGGATTACCTTCCCAAGGAAGGGAAGGAAGATGGAGGAAGGGATTCCCAGTGTTTGCAGATGAAGATGTTTTAAGAAATGTCAGTAGGTCGGACTTCCAGGAACTTCATATCCCACAGCTTCTGCAAACCAAAAAGGATCTGAACCAGGAACTCCATGAAATGCAAGCTGATTTTCCAACATCCTTGGAGCACTTTA
Source organism: Psophia crepitans (assembly GCA_013399095.1). Classification (NCBI taxonomy): domain Eukaryota; kingdom Metazoa; phylum Chordata; class Aves; order Gruiformes; family Psophiidae; genus Psophia; species Psophia crepitans. The sequence goes on along the minus strand of VWZZ01002227.1, from coordinate 56,476 downwards.
CGGATTTTTTACTTTTATAAATTCTTCAAGTTTTAACATCACCGAAGGCAATTTCTTACCACTTTTGACATCCATTCAGTGTTCACCAATCAGCCACGTGATAAACTTGAGCTGTGTGGCAAGAGCTAATGATTTGTACACTTTCATTTGAGTGTATAGCTTTCCCAGAACTCATTTCCTTATTGAGCTACAAGGGTAAAAAGGGCAAGTCAAAGCAAGTTAGCAATTCCCAAGCAGCCATAGATTAAAAGTGTCATTTCACAGGCATTTCAATCCCAACTGTAAAGACCAGCCAAATAAACTTGCACTGAAGAACCTCTTACATTTAAGTAATTTCTGTTTTATTTAGTCTTTGTAACAACCTTGTTTCCCTGAATGCAGATCCAGCAACACCCAGTACGTTATTCTTGAAACAGATTTACAAATGAACCCTTCTCCCTATTCATCAGGAAATTTTGCTGCTTTTTTTTTTTTCTCCTCAGGACTCAGCCAGCCGTGGCCACACAGCAGATGCTAGCCAAAAGTCCCCATTCTCAAGGGCATGGTCAGTGCTCTACAACCCACACAGATACAAGCCCCGGCAAGTACTGTTTTCCAAGTAGTCTTTCCAGATAAAGACTCCTAGTTATACATTTCATTTTAAACAAATGGAGACAACAAGGTAAGATTCTGTCTTTTCATATCTATAAGTATTTACGCCCCAGGCTCTGAAAGTAAAAAGTTAAAGAGAAATATGAGTCCCAACAATTTTTTTCTTTCTAAATTTCAGAAATATTTAACCTATTAAGAACAGAGGTAGCAACTGCTGTTTCAAATCTACACCCCAAATCCAAACTCTGCCTGACCTTCAAAAAAAATTGAAAGGAAGTTTATGATTTTAGGATCTAAGGATTACTTTCAGTGTTCTATTGCATACGTTACTGAAATCAAACTGGCATAACATAAACTGTATAAAGCAGAAGACCACAAAATGAACAAGTCTGGAGGAATGCAAGGCTCTTGGCATACTGGTTCTCCTAATTTTACAAATTCAGCTAAATCTTTCCTTCAGGATGGGTGCAGAATGGGAATCTAAAAAACAGCCAAGCATGTTTTTCAAAATATCGTGACAAGTCCTGCGGTCCTAACATTATTCCGCATTTTAAGCGAAAATGCAAAATCCATTCTGTTCGGTGCTGTCAACACATATAAACCTGTTTACCAGAAAAGCCCCTCTCAGATTTCATTTTACTGTCCAAAAAGTCTAAAATTAATCTTTGTAAACTCTCAAAGAGTAGAGGACTACATGAAGGGATATTCTGAGTACCAGCCTATATTGTTCACAAAAATGTCTTTTTAAGGGATAAAGTTGGCTTCAGCCTCTCTCAAAAGACAACCTATCGCAGGCAACTGGGCATGCTTCACAATGAAGCATGCAACATTTTGGTCTGAAGTGTCTGTGATGCTAAAAGTGCACAATGAAGTAAATTCAGTAGAATTCCCAGTCTCCTGCATTCTTTCTTTAAGATTTTGATTCCTTATGTGTAACCATTGTTTTGGAATAGAAGGAAAATTAATTTTACTCGAGAAGTAGATTACAGGAATGTATAGATGAACACCATGAATCTTACATCCATTTTACAAAGCCACAAAAGGCTTTTAAGGAAGCTTGCCACATACAATAAATTAGCATTGGTCCAGTAAAGTCAATAGAAAAAAATCTTTTTGTATCAGCAAAGGATTTGTCCTTACAGAAATTTCTTCTTGCTAACTGATTTCAAGATAAAAGCCCTATACAACTCACATTATTTTCAGTCTTTTTTTACTTTTTAATACCAGAAATTACAAATTACTCTTACATCAGCCTCTGAGTGGTAATCCAGTAATCATGAAACATTCATGAGATATGACTTAATCAGAAGTGGAGACATTTTCTCAACCTGATACTATGGGTCTTCCAAGAACAACTGGTCTTGCTTTACAATTCAAGAACTTTGTGAAACACAAACTTGTGCCTTTCTGCTGTGCCTAGTACAAAGTACCCTTAAACACCTTTATTACCATGTCTGAAACATGGTAATAAAACCAAGGAAAGTATTCTTCATTTAATGGTGTGACAGAGAAATATTTTAAAGCTGGCCCAAGCGCAATGCTTACATTTATAATAGTCAGCATTTATTTTAACTCATTATAATTTCACAAAGTAGCTGTTCAGAGGAGTCAAACTCGGGCAAAAATGCTGGTTTTATCTAAAACTGCTCCTGCGCGTTTTGTTCCTCTTGAACTGCCAGTGTAGGAAGCGTAAGGTCATAAATCAAATTTTGGTATCTTGTACATCAACACTACACCTCATTGCTAAACTACTCTTTTCCCAGTTCTGAATCTTTGCCATACATTTAATGGAGGCAGGGGGGTGGTGGAAGAAAGTAAAACTATCATATATCTGGGTCCTGGAAAGACTGAAAGGCACACTAGAATACATGCACCTAGTTGTTATGATCCATGTGAGCTAAAACATCATGATGTACCCACTGGCTACCCCTACAAAATGTTTAGCATTAGTGATAAATAGCACAGACCCTACAAAGGAAAAAGATCAGAACAGCAGTTTCGATACTGATTTTATTAGTCAGCCCTCCTTTCTTAACAAGATTCCATCAATCTGCTCTTCAGTCCACCTGCTTTTAGACTAAATACACTAAGTGCAAGGTAGAATACTGTCTGCTCCCTTCAACTTTGAGCCAAGAGACGAATACAGCCAAATACAGGACACAACACATAGACTGTGGCCAAAACTTCATCTAGAGTAAATTGGAGTGGAGCCGGTTTTCACCAGCGAAGGGAATCTTCCCTCTATTTGCCCACCAAGACTATGTTCCGCCAATATGACTGCTGAATTATATCTCTAAATTCTACATGGGTAACAAACCCAAGAAACAATTTATTCCTCTTAGTGCTACAACTTCTGGTAATTACTCAAAAAAATCCATAAATAATGACCAGATGGTCATTCTTTACATCACAAAAAAAGTGTATTCTATACTCTGCCAAGAAAACTTAAGGACATATTTTCTTCAGTAAGATACTTGACAGGTTTAATGTGCAAAGCTTGAAATGTAAAAAAAGGAAGCAACGCTAAAGATAAGCTGTGACATCTATAGCTGCAGGTACTGACTTTCAGAATTTTTTTAAAGGTCTTAGAAGAGTATTTTAACTCATTTTCAAGCAAATTCATGAAGTAAACAGTTACTAAAATCACTAAGGTCCTTTATACACTTTTCTTTTGTGTTTTCTTCACTTGTGCTGACTCAAAGTAAGCACACCAAGTCAGCTCTAATAACTCATTGACTTCAAGCGATCTCTATTAACCAAATACTTTCTCACAGAGCAGTAATTTACATTCAGTTTGCATAGCCCTAGATGCCTTCTCTCTCTCAAACTCTCCAAGGAAAACACAGAAGAAAGGCCCCTTGGGGGAAACTTTTCAAATCGAATTAGTGAAACTGACCGTGGGTCAGGGGAGGAAAGATGTATTTGGTGAAACATCAACAGCACTAAGTCTTCAGAATAAAAGATTTAGAAGGCAGCTCAGCTGGATCTGTTTCCAAAGTGAAGATGTTCTAGGAGGCTAAAAACTAAGGCATTCCCTCCTCCTTCATTTTTTCTTCCTGTTTGTCCATTTACAAACTAAATACAAAAAGCCAACTCTTCAAACAACAAGAAAGCCCTGTCCAAACCTTCTGTCATTGACAAAATATACCCTGTGATTATTTTCCTAATGGTTCAGCTCTCTAATTAGAGAGCAAACCAGGCACTTTTTTAACCTATGCTTAATTTTAAAACATCAAAGTTAAACCTTCTGGTTTAATCTTTAATAATGGATTGTTGAGCTATGATTTTCAAACAGCTTAGACCAACACATAGATCTGTTCAAAGCAAAACAATGAGAAAAAGCCAAGAAAAACACATTTTCTTCAGAAATTATTTTGTCTTTTCTTGGAGCAGGGTAGAAGAATTCTGATTCTTCCACACCTAACAAACTGATGAATTAGCAAATGCTCTGTACAGTTTAGCAGTCTCCTGCCTAAGAATGATGAAACCCTCCAAGATTTGCCATAAAGTGCCAAAACAGAGGAACCAAATTTTGCCCAGGCAGTTGCAGCCTCCTCAGCTTCAGAAATTACTGTCTTAGAGTTATAATCCCTAACTCTTCAAGAACAACTGACAGTAAAAGATATAATATAGAACTTTTCTTTGCAGTGCTCCTTCCAATGGCACAGGGATCAAAATCAGTCAGAAGAGAAGCACAGAAAGTGATAGTCAGCTTTTTTTTCAGCGACACTAACTTTACCCCATTTTATACATTTTTTGGTTTCAGGACTACGAAGGATACCTGTCAACTGAGGTCAAGTCTGTATTTCCATGGTTCTGGATATCCTGCCATTGAACTTTCTGACATTTTACACTTCAATCTGACCATCACAGGTTTACATTTTTAATATAAATACACAAAAATACTGAGAAATTTTAAAAAATAGTTTAACATGAGATCTACAGTGAGATAATTGATCTGAATACAATACTCCTCTCCTCTGAAACTCAGTATCTGAGTAACAATACCTATGGATCAAAAGAGCTCATTTTTGGAAGTGTATTGTGCTCGGTTTTCTTACAGTAATTGTCAAATGTTTCTACCACATCCTACTCCAAATAATTTATTATTTTACTAGGAAACTGTACATTGATCAGGTGACAGGCTGATAGTTATAGTTAATAAACAGAAATAGATGCATCCTCACACATAAAATCTGCACTTATGACAATACCCTGAAAATACCGTTTGCTGCTTGAAAGAAAGTCTTTGATAACCTTGCATGATAACTTTCACAAAATTTAAGGTGGAGGAAACCAGTATCAGAGGACTGCTGGGAAAAAGACAGCAGGGCAGGCTGTGGAAGGTTACCAAGACAGAAGGAACACCTACATCAACACCCTCATCCACACATATCCAATTGTTACTCTGCCATGAATTACAACCCCCTGTGACCTATATGCTTAACAAAAGTAGTTACTTCCACTCCAGGAACGTCACTCCAGGTGTCATTCCAGGAATGACATCTCCAAGATGCTCTAAAACAGTTAAAACCCACATCTATTTAAACTCAGTTCATATTAGCTTTAACTATGTGCTGCTAAATGGTGAACTGCTGAATGTCCTACCATCTAAACACAACAACTGCTATCAATTGCATTGGTTTATATCCTACATAAAATAAATGATGCTCACCTAAATGTTACTCACCTGCCTTAAATCCAAGGTGATGGTGACCCAGTGGTATTGTCTCCCATTCTGAATGCTGGGACTTTGCCACCAGTTATTGGTACCATCGATTGCACTGGAAATTGGGTGTTGCTCTGTTTTAAAGCAAAAAAATTGAACATCTCTTGAAAATACATCTCACTGCATTTTCTCTCACCTGGCACATTTATTTCACACCGAGCACAATTTCTTCTTATCATAAAGAAATACAAATAAAAAGTTGAAATCTGCCCCAGGCAAAAAAAAAGGCTGTCATTGGACTCTGTGGTGCTTAATGGTGACTTAAGAGGCTCATGCTTTCTGTCACCCTTTTATTCAAAGGTAGTTTGAGTCCCGTAGTAGAGAGACTAAAAGTATTTGACTCCAATATACCCAGTATTCGTGGAGAAGGATCAAAAAGGATGACACAAATGCATGAAACGACAAAAAAAAACCAACCCCACACACATGAAACTTGCCTTTGGGATTGACACTGTGATGGTCACAGACGCGGCACTGGGCATTGCGCAGAGGCCGTCCCGGGACATGCTCCACCAGTTTGCAGAACATCTCTGGTCCCTTCTCCCCACAGGTGGCATTGGTTGAAATGTGAGCATTGCTGGCCAGGTTCAAAATGGCGGGGAACAGGCCTTGAAAGAAATAATAATTATCAGCCACATCGTAAAGCAAGTAAAATACAGATATGGATATGAAACAGGTCTCTGAGCATACAGTATTTCATGACAAGTTTCCAGCTTAGAGTCAAAAGTACAGAAAAATACAATGAAAACAATTTATTTTCTGAAAAGCTGCTTGTACCACACTGACACCAGCACATCAATCATCATAGCCCTCGGACATGTCCCTGCTTACTGCCTAGGGCTTTCCTGACCCTGCTCACAGCCCAGGACCCTGTTTAGGCCCCCCAGGGCTCCCCCCATCCTGTCCATGGCCTCATTTCATCAGCCCCTGCCCAAGCAACACCACAGCAGGGCCCCCATGGCCCTGGTGGCACCCTGACTGCAAGAGCCCTGCTATTTCACTCCATCTTTGGATGTTTTATTGATGAGGAACACACGAGTTAGTAAATTAACCCTTCCAGTTGCTAAACCTTCTCTTCAGATTGTGAATTGATCAAAACCAGGAGGGCAACTGGCCAGCTGCCAGAAGTGAGGAGGAGCTAACCGTACAGCATGCACTCAGCTGGGGTGGAAAATGGCGTTTAAGAGCTCTTCGCAACAGAAACACCACTGCCCTGAGCAACACACTCCGGACTCACAAGTTTTAAGGATGGCACGTTAGACCTTTGCTTCAGCCTTTTCTGCAGCCTGTATGAAGTCTAAGGGATATTTCGCTTGCCACTTAATAATTTTTACACAAATACTTTACCATACTTTCAAAAAGCGTTGTTCTTGTGCACTGGAATGAAACAGACTAAGCATTTCAAGATTACTGCTGCCAGGCCAGGAATCCACAGCATTTTCTAAAAGGTGTAAAGTTTTACTTTTGCTTGAAGGCTACTGGTCAAATTTAAAGAATAGTGCATGCACCAGAAAGAAGCTAAGAACAGCTTCTCAGCAATGCTATTACCAGGTTCCAGACTTACCTCCCGAGCTAAAAAAGCTTTTATTTCTTACATGGTTATGGTATAACAGAGATACTCCATTTCCACTCAGAAGAATCCTGGCTTTAAAGATTAAATACAATGGGTTGAAATCAAAGCTCAAGCCTATTAACAGTACCGCAAGAATTGCTACTGTTGCAATAGTGAGGTATTAAAATCACATTTTTCTTCTGTTATAAGGACTTCTGAAAAAAAAATCATCATATTTGTGAAAATATATGCCTTTTTCACTAGTAAAACTCTACTAGTTCTTCTACTTCATTAATCTAGAGCAGACATAAAAAACCATTGTAACATTGAATATTTTGGTTGGACTAGATGATCCTGGAGGTCTCTTCCAAGCTTAATGATTCTATGATTCTTCACTGTCCATCTCAACAAGGTAAAATTAAATATTCCTTTAATTTAAAGTTTCTGCCTGCCCAGTAACTGCATTACCCTGGAAAGCCTGGAGAAGAGTTTTAGTGCTATTTAAACCTTGACTTCAGCTATTGAAAATGTGGCTAAATCCTAACCCTCTGCACCACAGTATGAACAACAAACTGTTTTCAGTTGTGCTGTAGTTGAAACTTAACAGGAGAGAGAAGGAGCTTTTTATTTTTTTGAATCCTGATTTCATTTGAGTTAAATCTAGGCTAGGTCAGATGCCTTGTTCTCATTATACCTAAATCTGATGCAGACGAGGACGCTGAAAACATCCTATTGACCACTTTGATGAGGCTGTTCTGCCAGTAGGAAGTTTTCTGCACAGTGTTCTCTCACGCAGTATTGCTCCGGACCTAAAACCTAAGGCAAAGCAGAAATGCTGTCCTCCATTTTCCCACTGGACAAGACAGCTCAGGGGTGAAGGGCATATGGTTTTTTACACTGCTCTCCAGTGATATAAAATCTTTCTTATTCAGTATTCGCTTCTCTTCATGCAGGGGTCTATCAGCCAGTCTTCAAGAGCTGTACACTACTTGCCAGGTCATTCATTACCTTCACTCACGTTACACAGTAGCCCTGGGGTCGTTTGTTAGTGACATAATTTGCCTACAATAACCTTCAGTCAAGGGACTTGTGCCAAAGGAATAGCAAAGCTCTGAAGAAAAAGTGCTGATGGCAAGTACTGTGCTGGCCAAGCTTCATTCCAAAACCACAAGCTCAAATCACCATAGCACTCACCCTGGACTCAGCCCTTTTGTCTACTTGCCATCAAGCATCTCACTCACTTCTAATAAATCAGCTGATTAATGAAGAAATTAATATTGATGTGGTAACATTAAGGTCTCATGATGAGTTTTCTGGGTCCCACAGAGATAAGAAGGAAGAAAACTTCAATACAGGTTGCACTGGAGGCTTGCCCCAGGACCCAAATAAAAAGCAAGAGGTCATTAGCTTCATCCTGCAAGGTAATGCATCTCTTCGAAGCCTAGCTGACCACATTCACCTCTGATTCTCCTTAGGGCAATCAAGTTTTAAGGCAATCTGCAGAGCTGTGGCCACTGATTTCAAGGGACAGTGAAATTAGTGTAGGAGCTGATTTATTAAGAAACAATAATTTTCTGCAATAAACAAAATGGAAAAATGGTAAATTTCAAAGAAATTAATTGCAACTTTAAAGAACGTTGTTCCTCTTCAGTCTTTTCTTAAGAAAAGCTGGTTACTAAGAATTGTCCGTTCAAGAATAAAGCCATCTGGTAAAATTTATTTTTATCTCTCTTCGGAAGGGGTAAGTATGATAAAGACAAGCAATCACATAATCAGTCACTTAAATTAGGCATTTACAGATAAATAGGCAACTGTCATCATATCCTGCTATAAAATCCAAGGGGCCATAACAGACATAAAACTCTGGCAGAAGATACCACATTTCATTAAACTGAACTTTTAGCAAACATTATTTGCATTGCTGAAGACATCAGTTAGCAAACTGTAAAAGTGGTATCAAAGTCCAGCACAAATGATTGATTGGATTTATGACCCTTCTTCCCACTGGAAAGGAAGGCAAGTGCTACATACAAAATCCTCGCTGTTTCACTGCTGAGCTGTCAGGCTCCAGTATTGCTATCAAACAATCATAGTTTTGAATGGGCCTGGAGACATCTCCATATGGATGGCAACAGACCCATAGGGATCTGTACAGAACTCAGAAGTAGGCTTCTCAGCTCACTAATCTAGGTTGGTTGACTATATCCTACTTGTTAAAATACCTTGCAGCTAACTTTGCACAGAAGTACTTGCTATTTCATCTTTCCACCATTGAGCCCATCTCTGTTTGAGAATTACTGTTCAGTATTTTGCAAGGGACTATGGTGGTCCTGAGAAAAGCTGGAAGAATTTTTACTTAAACTTATTTACTTCTAATTGCTGGCCTACTCTTTTCATGGTAAGGTAAATTCTTTAACTTCATTTTTTTCTAGCTACTCATGTGCCCATTTGCCCCAAACCAATAATCACACACCACTCAATACCAGAAAATGAATAGACTACAGATGCTAATTTGACCTTAAAGAATACAACTGGTTCACTATAGCTCAGCATGGAAGTGGAGCATGGATGTTCAAGCAAGTTGCTCTCATTAAGGACTTTGTTTTAGCCAGATACACAAAAAACTTACTACAGGAAAACTAAATACCCTGAGTTGGTACAGTCAGAATTACATCATTTGCTTCCCTACAGGGGGCAAAACGCCACAAGCTCAGAGAATAACGTGGTCTGCAATGTGGATATGGCAGAATTTGTCACATTCACCCTCTACAAAGCTCAACTCTCAAATAAATGACAAGGAAGAATTTGAAGGTTAGGTGGATTCGGTGTGTGGATAGCTCAGCAGGCAGACCTTGTGGTGAAGGACACAGCATTAATGTTTCACAAAGTCAGGGAAAAGCCTTGTTTATAGTGAACCCAGCTGTAATGTGTTTGAATGACAAACAGGTGGTCAGCATGCAGTATGTCCCAAGCTTAATAGACAGGTAAAAGGAAGACAGGTAAAAAGCTTTTAGGTAGACGAGGCAGTCAACTTCTGGTTTATGTGCTTCAATATGCCTATCAGCTCCAATCCTTCAGAATGAATGGGGACAGTGGGAACATGCAATGTATTGGGCAGATTTAAAGTCCCCCAAAATCATCACGGACTGATACACATAATTGCGTAAGATATGTCTGCAACTAGGAGAGCAATCCCTCTATTGTAAAGTTTATGCCTTGTCATATGGCCTACGCTGCTTTAGGAATTATTCTACCTGAAACCAGTGTCTACAGAAGTTCTCACAAGCTCTTTGTTGCAGAGATAAGTATCATCATCCTCCCTAAAGACTCAATTAAATCCTTTGTGATTTTAAGTTTTCTTCAGCTAAATGACTGTTATAAGTATAGTCTACCAAGAACACCAGAAGTTTTTACCAAGAATTTCAAGGATTTGGGATGGTTCCAGAGTTCTAGCAACTCCCAGCTGTGATCACTGCACATCTGTTGATTCCTTCTGGATCCCCCTGACTTACTACAAATTTCATAGGATTTCCACAGTGGAGCTGAAATCCTGGATCTGATAATTTTGTCATTTGCTCATGTACAGGAGCATCACTCTCCATACTCAGATCACAGCACAGACACATCACTAATGGAAATGTGGAAACCACATGCAGTTGTGTGCCATTTATCAAAGGCTTCAGACATTTATGCCCTTACTTTTCTTTAAGAAATATTCTCAGTTTAGGACCCTTAGCTGTATTCTATACAGCTAGATCTGAATGAAACCCCAATTCTGTTCCCAATTAATGATTTTTTTTCCACTCAAAATTAATATGATTTTCATCACTGTTCTGTTTCAGATAGAAGGAAAGTAGATTTGTGTGTTTTGACAAAATCCACACATTGTGTTTTTGAGGTTGTTTGACTGCATGGATTCTCACAATATGACTAACAGACAGGGTGAAACGTAGCAAAAAGGAGACACTCCTCAGGATAAGTTTTCCTAGCAGAGACATAGCTGATAAAATTCATTTATTTTACAAACAGTTGTACAAACAGAAGGATGTATATGAGAGTTCTGCTTTACATGGGCTTCACTATCACAGCAAATACATTCAATAAGCACAATAAAGATGATACTTTTTGGTATCCTGATCAACACTTCTTATAGGAAGGCCACATTTAAGTCTCCTTCCACCAAACTGAGAAATATACCAGAAAGCTGAATAAATTAGGGAGGTGATTTATTTAAAAAAAAAGCAAAACAGAAGACAATATTTTGTCTTCATTTAGCATCAGTTTACCTGAAGCAAGCCAAGAACTGAGTCTAGAAGATGACAGTGTTTTCTTGATTGTTCAGTGTATACAATGAAGACCCTCAATTAGACTTAGGTGAGCAACTCTGAGGCGTTCATCAAAGAAACAACTTTATTTTTCCCCAAGTATTCTGGCTTTTTTGTGCTGAGGGTACTCAAACAGTTTACAAGTGAACAAAATAAATGTGACTTAAAAGAGCTGATGTGTGTAGTTAACAATGAGCTTTTTATTGTGTCACATCTCAGACCACAAATGCTTGAAGGGGTCTAATCTCATTTGCAAGTTCACATTTTTTTAAAATGTAGGCAATCAGTGGTTCATAACAAGCAGGCAATGTTGAAGTTTGCTCACAAGCAATAGATTCTCTGTTTACTGAAAACATTTGCAGAGGACACAGTGACAGTTGTTCAGAGTAGTTTGATGCACTTCAGGACAACACAAAAGGCTAAGGACAAAATGTAATGAAATGCCACAGAGTATTAGAATGTATAAAATATGTAATAGCATTACACTGTAGAAGTTGAGGTCACATTCTTTATAACATTCTCAGTTTTCAATAGCACAGATTTGTTTTAGTTTCATCTTATTCAAGTTTTGGACTAAATAAGTTTACTAAACAAAAGCCTTGGAACTATTGGGCTTGGGTTCAGATTCCTTGCCTGCTTAATAGATTTACCCTCATTTAATTTCACCAGTGAATGTCCCTAGCTTAACCTTTTCTATGCATTTTCATCAGAATCCTATCCTGTAATCACAATGAAAACCCAGGCTGATTTCTTTAAAGTAAGTGGGCTGAAATCCCTAACTTCTAATTGCAGGAGTTAAGGCACTAATTCCCTGTCCTAAGAGTCAGCAAGAAATCTGTGGTCTAACAGCTAAACTGCCTTATAATCCACTTTATAGAGACATTGCCTAAAAATATGCATTAGCAGCAGGCATCGACCCATTTGAAAAGCTGAAACCTTCACTACAACTTACACAGTAGCTCAGGTAGCAAGCCACTAGTTAGAAATCATCTTGAAAACTGATCATTTTTTTCTGTAGCCCTACAGAGAGTAGAATTTCTACTAGCACAACACAAAGTTTGCGGGAGCAAACTAATGGGTATAGTTTTAACAGCACCTAGGCTATGTTTAGATTAAACTATTTCAGATGAAATTGTAAACCTCACCACCGTGACACACCATTATCTTCTAAAACCTGTTCTCTACTTCTCATACTGTAGAGCAAAGCTGATATGCCAGTTACAGAAGTACTAGCTGGGGAAGATTACATTTAGTGCAGTTTTCAGAACAAGAACATACTAAATTTGTAAACTCTGTTCAAGAGCTTCCAATGAGGAATATTCCTCAACATTCCTGACAACTCTACTCTGGTGCTTTATCACTTTAAAAGTTACAGATTCTTAATCCTCTTTGCTGCCTTCCTGATCTTGATTACAGCTTTTGACTACCTGAAAGGCTGTTATCATACACCCTTTCTCTTCTCCAGACTAAGTAAATAACCCTTTCAATCTTTCCATAGTCAATTTTCTAAACCTCTTATCCTTCTCAATTCTTGGCAGTTTGCATCTCTCCAACAGGGTGGCTCCTCAGACCTCATCAGCACCAACAGGAGTAGAATAATATCTTAAGTTCTTGACAGTTTTAGATTAAGTCTTACTTTCTTTTCAGGGCACTACACTTTGGTTTGCATTGCATGCTAAGGTAAATAAGAGATCCTTTTCTGTTGCACTACAGCCTGGTCAGTCACAAAAGAGAAGCTTACTCCACATCAGGCCCTGGGACAAGCTCAGGTTATCTGTAAAACAGATGACTTGGCAGTTATTTGCTGAATGCTCATAAACACTTGCTTTCAGAACAATCTGCTGATTATTTTACAGCTCTGATTCTGTCAAGCTTTTGCAAATCACACCAACCAAAGCACCAGAAGAAAGAACACAAAAAAATCCATTACAGCAATTAATGTGACCAAAGCCATCCTCTGCTGGAACCCTGCAAGTTGTTGGGAGCACAAACAAGCTACAGAAGACTAAAGCTTGCCCCTTCCTCTGTCCACACAGCAAAGGGCTTCTCTGCCAAACATTTTCTGCTGTTGCTTGTGGGCATTCAGCATTAGTACAAGCCTTAATGGGGACGGGGTACTGCAGCAACAGGCGTTTACCTACTGCAGTCTGCCTTGGGCTAGATGATGAGCTAACTAACATTCAGTGCTCAGAAATGTACTGGAAAGTATAATACTACTGCAAAGGAATAAATAAGGATGTGTTCTGTCAAATTCAGATTGCAAACAGAAGGCAAAAGTTCACTCATTCAGGAGTGAGCATCAGCTGTCCTATTATTCTCCCCTCCACTGGTTTCCTCCATAGAGTTTGTGAAGGTTAAAGAGCAAGAGTCTTTAACAGACATAACTTGCATGTCTTCCTTGAGTTCTCCAACATCAGCATGCAGCCAGGTTGATGGTGAGAATGTAGCAGAGAATTTGAACAAGGCAAAATGTTTTTTCCATAAAGAGGGCAGAAAAACTGGAACCCTAATAAAATTAAATCTCAAAGTGTAAAAAAAAAAAAGGAAGACTGACCAAGACTAACACATCAGCACAAGAAACTGAAGCTTGTCACCTCTGTTAGTTAACAGTAACTAACATTTTCTTACACAAAGTATTAAGGTTTAAGACCAGAGATGCATTAGGTACTAGTTTAGACTAACACTAAAACACTATCCTTCAGATTATGAAGTTAAGCATTACTGAGTTAGCCAGTGCAAACTTGATTGTGTCACATCATCTGAGTCCCTCTCATGCTCAGATCTTGCAAACATAAATGTAGATCATACAGAGACTGTCACAACACACGTACTCAGATTGGAAGCAGGGAGGATAAGGATGTGAAGACAAGGGTCAGTGTGCAAATTCTAACACTGAATTAGTTTGACCAACTGATTTTCAGTCCCATCCAGAGATTGCTACAAATGGGCTAGCTTGTTTCCTTCATGTTGTGCACATCACTCTCAACAGCCTTCAGCTCAATGTTTTGCGAGAACAGAAAACATTGGTAAATACAATAGGTTCCATAGCTTACATCACAGCCCCGAATGTGCCTTCTTGTATCATGGCTTGGTCCTTCACAAATTTCAGGAATTTGAGGCAAAAACTTGAGTTCTTGGAGACAAAAACCCCACACATTATCACAGCAATCTCTAATACCGTTAATACCAGCAGTAACTTACTTTCCATCAGAACAACCTAAGGGACAGTAGGAAGAACAGAAAAAAAATAGCTTTTATACTCGTTTTCCACATCAGACAGTACAATTTGATATACAAGGTGACTAATTTGTGAGTACTCTATATATCATGCATTTTCACAGTATAATCAATATTTCTTCTGTCAAGTCGTGTCTTGCAAGTATTGATTTTTTGTATGGCATTGGTCTGTTCAAGAATCTGCCTGAAAATCATCACAGCATTTACACCAAAGCAAAAGAGCCAAAAGTTGACAGATGGGCAGGCTGCCAAGGAACAAACCTGCCAGACCATGAAATTAGTTCTCTCTAGTTCACCTAAAGCTTTTTTCACATGTTGAGGAGTCTACATCATGTTTGTTGGTTTGGGGGTTGTTCTTTTAGCATTACACTAGCTTTTCCCCCTCCTGAAGTCACCTTGATCTTGGGAATGATTTTCACTCAAACATGAAGTAAATACAAGCCACAGTTATTAAATATTTCAGTGTCTTGTCAGTTTTGCTTATACACACCCTGTGACACAATATTAGCTTAGATCAGTATGACAGTAGCACTTGCAGTGTGACTGGCATATCAAAGACTGGGGACCTCAGTCATTTGTCACTTGTGCCCCAGTATCAAGAAGACAGAACATTTTTGTTCTTACTGATGTTTTATCCAAAGTAGCCTTTCCCACACGGGCACCTTTTACTATGATTACCTCAATAGATAATAGCTCACCCTGCACTTTTTCTACCATCAATTTTCAACCCAAGGCAACAGTCTTCCTTGTAAATTAAAATCCTGTCTAGTTTAATACCAATTAAATTTGCATGCATAAATGTGCAGCTTTAGGCTTCACACTGAATCATTTGTTATAATAAGTAGGAAGTTATGACCTAAGTATCTATCAGCTCTCTCCAGATTCTAAATTTGTATTTATCACTTGCAAAGTCTGAGACCTGAGCTCAAGAAGAATTTTAAATGTATAGTGGTCCCAGTCATTTCTATACTGTGACTCACTATCAAAACCAAACAAAATGCTACTATACTTTTCCCATGTAAACATAGAGGAGCCGCCCTTGAGGCAGTCAGCATCTCCTTGTGACCATAAATGAAGTCTTACAGCGAGCAGCTGCATTACAAAGGAACCCTGAAATGTATTTTTCACTTAGTTCATTTAAACTTGTTATTCACGAGGCATATAAAACCAAATTTTCACTCTTAATTAAAAAAAAAATCTTTTTTCACTTTCCTAATATGAATAAACTCTCTTAATACTAAAAATTGCAGCTGCCTTAGATGAAGTTAATTTCTATTTAAAAACAAGTGGAATTTTTCCATTAATGAACAAAAGCTACTTCAAATCAAAGTCTTCAGCACCTCAGAACTACCAGGTCTCCTGTGTTACAAATAGGTGGGTTTTTTTCAGACATAGAAGAAAAACATTTCATTCCAGCAGGCACACAGTCATTATCAGGCCACATACCACCCTGTATCACAGCCAGATCTTCCTGGGTAGAAGGGAGCACATTTCCTCCAGCTCCAATGCAGCCAAGAGGATTTGCAGCTGTGTAACACTGAAGACATGCAAAACTCGATCATTCCCTTATCTCTGCTGACAAGATTTCACAATCTGATTTAAACGGTTAATTGGGAAATAACCTCTAGGGGTTTTTTTGCAGTTACAACCAACTGTTTAACATGCTATAGAGGTGGCTTTCTGCTGTTTGCAAAGAGAAAAAACATATCCTGCTATTTCTTTTCCTAGGCTTTTTATTCTAGGCAACAAAGTAAAACCGCAAATCGCCATGCTCTGTTCACTTACATCTGCTGGTCTCCAGGCAGACAGGCTAACAACTGTACAGGGCACAACTTGCAACTGTATTTTAAAAATTAATAGCAAGTCACCTGTTGCACATTTTCTATGTTCCAAACCCTCATTTTTTAATTATTTTTTACAGTAAATGCCTTCAGAAAACAAAGTTATTTGTGTCACACAGGATGAATTCTTGAAGAAGTGTTATTGGTGTCCTAAAAATTAAGGGAAGAAAAAACAACCAACATTGCAAACTTTTAGAGGTTTTCTGCATTGCCATCAATACTCTAACTCAGCCAGACACATGGAATTTTAATCAAGTGTCCTGAAAGTATTTTGCCTTTGGCCTAAACACAAGAATGATGCATTTCAGCCCAAAGGGCAATTTTTAAAGACGACTAACAGCCTAAAGACCAGGACTGAGCATGCAAGTCAATTTAAAATTCAGCAATGCTACAGTGACACTAAATAAATTGCAAGCACATTTTGGATCCTACCCTGAACACGCCAAACATTTTTGCCTATTTACTGTGGGAAGTGCAGTGATCACATAGGTAGATCTGCAGAGTAGGCAGCATGTATTTCTCATTGTCCTTAAGAACAGAAGAGATGAGGAAGACTGTTCAAGTTTTAGAGAGGCTGTATCATCACCTAATACTACATAGTCTACAGGAGGGGTTTTCTTCTTTGGTGCAAACACCCTAACCTTTTTCTGCTACTCCAATGAGAAGCCCCTTCTTATCTTCTTTTCCTATCATTACAGCAGGATTTTCAGCCTGCCAGAGATATCCAAACTTGGATTTGTCCATTAATGCTACAGCTGTGGCAGTAAGCAACAGCAGATCCTTAAACCAACTTCAAGTATCACACAATAAAAAGTTTGAGCAACCTTACGTATCACTGAAACTAAACATCAGCATGGCAACCTCTGATCGGTGCCAAGCTACAAACACACTGAATACAGTCACCCACCAGCAGTCATAATTCGTACCTACAGCTTCATTGCTGCCTTCAGATCATACACCATCACTCATCACCACAGAAAGACCTGTTCTCCTTTAGTCATCGAGCAATTCATCTTGAAGTTCCCTGCCCAGCCACATCACCTTTCTCATTGCTTGCAAAGAGCAGCCTCCTCCACATGACAGAAAACCTGCACTGTACTTTGCAGAATCATTTCTTCTATTAGAATTGTCCCCATTACAATATTACCAAATATGTAAGATGCACATGAAAATAGGTGTCTTGTGTGACCACTCAAGAAAGACCGGTCAACCATTTGAACCTAATATTTGTATTTGCTGCATGCCTTTCATAATAATAAACTTGCTCTGGAGGACATTAGCAAAGCCACTGTAAACCTACTTCAAGGAAGATAAATTGGGATAGGGTTGGAAGGACTTAATCCTGTAAGTTTTAGCTTAAAATTCATGTTTACTTCTAAAGCTCGTTTCAGTAACAAGCTCACATTTTTGCATTAGAAAAAGAAATTATGGTTCCTAAAATTCTGATCTACCCTTAGTGAGATTTATTATTAATATCCCAAAATAATCCTTAAAAATATCCAATTTTATTCAGATATTATGGAGTTTTGGGTACACGGCAGATTTGCTTTCTATTTGTAAAAATGTTTCTCTTAATCCTGTCAATGAGATATATTGCCTTATTAAAAGCAAATTGGACTACTTGGACAATTAAGAGAGCCTGACCAAACCAATACTTTATTTAGCAAATACTGAAAGAAAAAGTGAACAGTTGCCTGTAGATAAACACAAATTCAAAGCAATTCTTCTGAAGTCAGTGGAGTTCATTTGATCCTTCATTTTCCCAATTTTTCATCTCTTCAGCATATTTTAAAGGATGTTTTCTAGTAGAAGTCATTGAGTACACATTTTAAAGACTCTACAGGCTAAAGCAAATAAAAGGTATTCTAGAAGTTTCAATAGCATGTATTTCATAAGCCAAATTTAAGCCAGGGTTTCCACAGATCCTGAAAAATCAAAGAAACTTCACTTCAAACTTCTGTTATCTAGCCCTTCTCAGCCCATAGAGTAGAAACAACCCAATCAGCAGCATTAGCACACAGTCACAAGCCTTTCTTCCCCTCCCCTCTCACAACAGTGCAAGATAGGCACAAAAGGCAGTGATGTAAAGGCAAGTAAAATATATGAATGGTGTGGCAGGGAGAATAACAAAACACACACTAGCTATTCATGCATTTGAATGAGAAACGTTTGTAAGGGAAAACCAGACAAGAAAAACCAATGGACTCCCTTCCCCAGTTTCATTAGCAGGCAAAGGCCTTCAGGAGCAGGTTTTCTCACTCTGTGCAGCAACAGCCAGAAGATGTAATTCAATTAATTGGTTTTTCAAGGACAGGCCTACTGCTAGTGCTAGACTCAGATTCACTCACTGTCTAGATTTCCCTGGATGGATGCAGAATAATCCAGAGAAGTCAGAGTTGCCAGGCTCCATCCAGCCGAGCAGCAGCAGCTCGGTCCTGGGGAAGAGGTGGCAGAGCAGCAGCACAGCCAGACCCCCCAGCCCACCATCCTCCCGGGCACCCATCACCCCGTGCTATGACTGCAAAGCTTATTCTGCCAGTGCCCCTATAAACAAAACGAGAGACAACTCAGCCCCCTGCTCCAGTCCTTACTAGGAGGGCAGCACAAGCAAACTGCACCGCAAGCGCCAGTCGCTGCTGGTTCGGTTTTCCTCCTCTCCTTCCCACACAAACGTTTCTTTGCCTTCTGTCACAAAACTCATCTGATCAGAGAAGTGCGTAGAGTTGCCATGTGTGCTTTCAGAAGACTGAATAAGCTATCAATACTAATCTAAGCAAGCATCAGTGTTCAGTCCAGTTTGCATTTCTGCTCAATGAAATCCAAGGTTCATTATAAATCAGTGGCATAAGTCATGCTGACTATAAAGAGCTAGGATCTTGCTGTTAAACCTCTTGCTTAATCAGGTCCTCAAGAAAAAAGCATCCAATAATCAAATCAAGACTTTAGAAGTTGTTTCAAATTACTTATAAGGGTTCTGCACTGTCCGCTCAGCCTTTCAGCGCATAAAAGCTTACACAAATATGATAAAGGAGGCAGTGGACACAGGCCTATCTTCAAGGCCATTTTGGAGCAAAACAGCAGTAAAAATGCAGGCAGAGCCAAGGGGAAACTAAAGTTTCCACTTCAGAAAGACTGTTTCTTAAACAGCTTTTTAACCTTTATTCTCATGCGGGAATCAAGAGGGGGACTGGCTCTCACAGCACAATAAATGAGCTCACAGAAAGGAATTGCATTATGCTAGCAAAACAACTTTCAAATCTGAAACTTTAATCTAAAAGAATTGGTTAGGGGATATCTCTGATGAAGTTGTTACTGTGTCAAATGACAGTTTAAAGAAATCAAAAGCTAACAAGTTCAAGCTGATAAAACAAAGAATTGCTGAAGGCGGAATCTATTCTGTCTACACAAAGCAGAAATGGGATCTTCATGGCCTTGTCTGGCAGGAAAAGCCCAGAAAAAACTAAGACAAACCCACTCAGTCCATCAACCCACATCAGCTGCTGTTTTACACAGCCTGCAAGGAAAGGGCAGTGGGTAAAGCTCCCCCCTCCCTCCCAACAGCCCTCTGAGCTCACACAGCTATTACAGCAAAAGGGATTTTCCAGGGAGACTTCAGAAAATCAGCTTCTTGGGTAAAGCCAAAGCATCCTAGAAGTCTGTTTTATTCTGCAAAGAATAAAAAGAAAAACTTTGAGAATCAGTACTGCTGTTTCACATCAGGAAGAGGAAGATTAAGTTATGTGCATCTGCACATTTGTAATAAGGCTCAGAGGCTTAGACTCTAGTATTCATAGTTTTACACTTCTGTTCTCTAATTTAGAGCATTATTTATTCCACTAACTATGAAAACAAATCTTCCAGTTTTCCTGTAAAATTGTGATCTATACAGCTTTTAATACATAAAAAATTGTATAAAGTAAAACTATATCTGAGGACAAAAAGCAGTTTTTTCACCTCTAAATACCTGAGATACTAATGACAAAAAAATCATTAAAATAAAGTCCTTAAAATAGCAGTACTACAAAAGAACAAACACAGGTGTACCTAAACTTTCTTGCTTTGACCCAAAACTAGATGAAGCAGTCCCCTCCAAGCCAGGTGCTGTACTCTATACCCACTGTATACAGCTTTCGAGACAGCACTAAAGTACTCCAAACCATATATAAATGAGAACTTTGATTGATGTGCACCTAAGACTTATGCCATGTAACAAACTACAGTTCTTGACCTAAGCAATCTCATCTTGCAAAACTTCTCCAACATGCTATTCCTCTGCCTGATCAGTAAGGGATGCCCAAGGACAGCAAAAATAGACATAGAAGGCAGCAAACCCCACCTGAAGATCCTGTGTGAGACTGCTGTAAATACCAACAACTGATCAACACACACTGATAGCCTGAATTTCCAGAGATACATTTTCTAAGCCCTCAGGGAATGGGGAAAATATTTATGACAGGCAAATTTTTTTATCTTAATCTTCAGTCTACTTAGAATGCTTTCATGGGATTTTTCTGTCACATACCTTTGTACTCCAAGAAAAGAAATAGTCTGTGGCTCCTTTGTACTGACTTTACTTTAAAAAAATTGAGGAAAAAAACAAAGCAGACTTTAAATTTAGGACATACTAATCCAGGTCAAGCACAACATTTCCCCCCACAGAACATCCAAGATATTCTTTCCAGACCACCCAAAAAAAAAGAAATTTCAGTTCATTCTTCTCTCTCATCCTCAAAAGTCAGACTTCAGTCATGAAAATTTGCACCTAGTTAAGATGTATTGCCTTTTACATTACCCTTTCTAGCCTAGAAATTCCTTTTAATGTGATTGAGCCCCATTTCTATTTAATAAAAACTTCAAAATATATTTGTGTTGCTAAATACAAATTTGGGGAACCTTATTTTCATAGAATCACAGAATGGTGTGGGTTGGAAGGGACCACAAGGATCATCTAGTTCCACCCCCCCGCCATGGTCAGGGACACCCTCCACTAGACCAGGTTGCCCAAAGCCCCATCCAACCTGGCCTTGAACACTGCCAGGGAGGGGGCAGCCACAGCTTCTCTGGGCAACCTGTTCCAGTGCCTCACCACTCTCACAGGGAAGAATTTCTTCCTAACACCTAATCTAAATCCCCCTTCTTTTAGTTTATATCCGTTTTAATGCAATGGTACCTACTCAAGGCAGCATTCCTGTAGATATGCAGTGTGGCTGGTCTGTTTGAAGAGACTTGGTAGACAGGTCGTCCAAAATTGACTTTAGAGCATACAGAACAAAGTCCATTACCATCAGCCTCAACAGCCAAACTGTGTCAGAGAAAGTGAAAGCCCAGAGCACCAGACTTACAGCAACTCTTCTACAGAGTTTAGCTGGGATGTGCCAAGCCCTGTATTCCAAGAGGCAGCTGCTGCAGTTCCACATTCCCAGGTCCAGCCAGCAGTAAAGCTAAGCAAGTATTTGCAAGCACATACGTAACCACACACACAATACAACACATACATGCATATATGTACATGGCCAGCAATATAGATCAGCAAAGACAGAAACAAATGCAGCCACTACCAATGGTCTCATTCTGCTCCCTGATGCAGCTGATCAGGATGAAAGACTTTAAGTAGAAAAATATATATTCAGATACAGATATGGATGCAACATGGGTTCCTTCAGCAGCTAGACTTGGACTCTCAGTCTATCCAGTAACTACTCCCCCTGGCTCACAGGTGTCCCCTGTTGCTGGTACCTGGATACATGAGCCCCTGAAGACCACAGCTCCACTCCAGCTGCTGGGTCACAGACTGCCTTGCACACACACCACCACCCCACCATACCTAACACACCCACTGTGGATCCCTCTAGTTACTGGTCAAGACACTCAGCCTACCTGGTAGCTGGCCCTGGATATTCTGATGACAGGTTGCCTGATGCACAGAAACACACATGTGCAGATGGGTCTCTTGACTGACCCTCAGACCCCACAGTTTACCCAGTAGTTGCCTTGAACCTCCTGGGCTCTCCAGCAGTCAACCTGCAGATCCTCTGGTCTCTCCAGTATCCATCCCAAAGTGATAGCTGCTTTGATATCTATCTAGATGTTTGCAAGCCATCACAGACCCACACAACACACTATGGAGAACTTCCCCCATAATTTATGATGATGGGTGTCACCCCTGGCCCATGGGCTGATCGTGGTCCTGAGACAGCCCTGGAAGAGTGTAATTTCTGTGTTCATTATTGGGCTTGCCCCACCTTGCTCCTCTGTGTGTGGACCTGAGACTTATCACAGTCTATCAAGTCAAATAAAGTGTGGACAGTTAGTAAGCACCTTGAGGCCCTGCTACTTAACCTGCCTGAGAACAAAAGGCATGTACAGGTTCACTGTAATTGAGGGTTTGAACCCCAGAAGAAAATGAGAACTTGAGCAAACTAAACCATCTGCCAAAAATTAAAGTTTTCAGCTTACCACAACATGAAGTGATTCTGCCTCAGATTCCTACCATATTTATAGGTCATCAGCCTCCTGTCTTACACTGTAAGCTGCAAACAGCACTGCCTCTAAGTTTTCCACAAGTCTCAAGGGACATCAGGTTTCTTTTAATGGTCTCTTATCAGGAAAGAATAATCACACCAGTGGAAGCACAGCAGAGGAAAATATTTAAAAATAAACTCCGCAGTGGATAGAAACATTCCCATTTCCTGTAACACTTAATTCTTCCTTGCATATTTCTTAGCCCTCCCTTTGAAAAAATCTGGTATTTAAGACTGATGGAAACAAGTTCTATTCAAGCCATTAGTATATACCAACCTACAATGCAGTATGGCAGTTGAAAAATATCATAGGGACTTTATATTTCATACAGAAAGCGTTTGGGAATGCAACACCTAGATCACCTTGAAGGTATAAGACTACTTTCTTCAAAGTTTTATGGTCAGCTAAGTACATTGTCCAAGTTTGGCTCTCAGCTTCAGAAGTGTTAGAGGAAACCACATCAACACACAAAACACCTTTGAATGCATAAAGCTGTAGGGAAGCAACTATGAGTGTAAAATCTGGCTTTTAAGCTACAAGCCTAGCTAGGTAGATCTACATGCCAAAAAATCCTCAAGAATCTTGCTGCCAAATACTACAATTAAAGTATATCACATCCAAGATAGATCTCACCATCCTGAATTAGGTGCCCAAAAAGTCCACCCATACTAAGTGGGCTTAGTCACGGCACAGTCATCACAACAAGTGGTGCCAGGCCTGAGTGACCCAATAAGAAAACAGTAGACACGTACAATAAAGAGTTTCTCCTGAATTTAGATGCCCAGTTGCTGCTTTCAACAAGTAAATAAAGTAGTAAGGCCTGCAATTTGATTCTCCTTCCATTTTTGAGTAACCCAATAGTCCAACATAGCATCAGCTTTTTTCTTGCCCAGTCACCTTCTGCACCCATTAAACCTGAAGCCTTGGCTACACAGCAGCTTGCTTTCAAACAGAGGTTTGGAGAGCTTTCATTCATGTCTCCCCTTCCCCTGCAATACCTGTCACAGCAACTTGGTAATAAGGCACTATTCAGAAATTGGAGATCTGGGTTCAAACCATCTCAAACTAAGGAGGGATTAACCTTCATCTCCAACTTCCTGGGCCAGTGCTCTCAATTTTATAAGCAAACCATATCACTTATGTTCCAGAAAAAGAGGTTGCTGACCATATGTTATGAACTTTGTGTCAGCCACAGCCTAAGCACACTTACTAAACCAAGTTTTGACACAAGGTAGGTTTGAAACCCAGATAAGCATGAGAAATACCTGTGTTCAGCTCTGCCCAGGTGGAGCACCCCAGGCACCTTCCTGGGCCATTCAATCCCTTGAGCATCAGCACTTAAGACTATTGATTCCAAAACCCCAGGCAAGAACAGAACAGGCTACTACAGCACAGCAGCTTAAAAAAACCAAACTGTGGTGAGATGCAGCTGAGGAAGCATTTAGTCTATAACTACAGCCTTGAAAGTTACTATTACTGCACACTTAGAGTAGCAGGATTTTTTTTTAATTACAGAAAAATCACCTGACAGTGGCAGAATCAAATTTATAAGATACAGGCAACTGTGCAAAACCATTAACTGGTTTCCCTTTCCGCTTTGTAGACCTGTATCACTGTTAACTCCAGAATAATTAAGACTGCATTCCAGCAGAGCAAAGTTGCTACATAAGCCTCCAAAATGGCTATTTGCTTCAGAGACTGTCAAGTAACTCTCATCTGAACCTGGACACTAGTGATACACACTTCATGAAGTTACTCCATTAGTGGATACAGAAGACTCGATTGAAAATACAAACCAAATTCTTCATCATGATGGGGACACTTTAGCAAAACAACTGCAATTAAAATACCAACTAAATTTTATAGTTATGTAGATATTAATCTTTAGGCTGAAAGAACCAATTATTAACCTTTGTAGTTGTTCATTACAATGACTTTACTAGTCTGTGTTTCTGTTTCTCAGATCGGACTTCAGCCTTTTCTGACAGACCCCTGAAACCATCCTACCTTCCAGTCTCCTCATCTGCTGACAGGACAAAAGCAGGAATGAACAGGAAAAAAACCAAGAAATAGAGAGTTCTGCCAAGGCACTCTCCCCGGGCATGCCAAGATACCTTTCCCCAAAACTTGCAACAGCTCCAAGAAGTCTTTTCTGGCTTCCTCACAAACTCTTGTTTTTACATATAGATGCTTACGAGTTTGAGCTTCAGTTGTTTACTTTCTGCAAAAGCTACATGACTATTCTAATCTGCATTGCATTCTTCACATTGCTTTAGGATCAGTTATCTTGAATTCCGGTTTTTGTAAGGCAGTTACCCACCGGGGGGAGGGGAGGGGGGGGATTGATACTCACCGCTTCCTCAGATGATCTGTGCCCTCACGCTGAGAAAAAAAAATCTATCAACTTAATCTAATAGGAAGAATGGTCCCCTGACCTGATCTTTCAACTAGAAAAAGACAATTATAAATTTAAACAGTCCTGCGAGGGGTGGATTAGGTGCAATCAAATATACTGGTATCTTTGATCACTGATATAAAAATAAGCATTTTATTAAGATGCCTCTAACAACGTGAACTGCTATATAAAGTCAAAATATCAGCACTGAACTATTGACAAAAGCTGCAACACATTACTGCAGTGTGATCGCCGCTGATTTCTACAGAAAAAGTAGATTGTCACCTATAGTTGGCCAGCTTGAGGAAAATCGTTACCTTTTTAAACCGTGTGCTAGCATACATATTTAAACAGGAGTAATAGTGAAGTAAGGTTTTTTGATGTACTGAAGATCGTACCTTACAAAAACAATTATGAAAACTAAGTTTTCCATCATTTTGTCTAGCTTTTCGTTTGTTTTCAAGACTGAATTTTCATAACTGAGTTAAAGTTTATTTATTTACAAGCTGAAATGTATGGACTGTGCAATTTACTGGGGCTTGGTTCTGCCCTCCTTCCCCGGAGGATGAAGTTTTGTACACGTTATAATATTAACAAACACCCTCACTGCGGTGTGTAAACATCCAAATGCTAACCTCTCACACCATATGCGACTTGAACACCACACTCCATAAAGAAAACTCGTGCATCTGCACAACACATGCCTTCCAACTATTTTTCGTTCTCCATTTTTGGGTTTTTTTGGGTTTTTTAATAGAGACTTAATGCAGCTGAGGAGTGATGCGCAGAGACAAGGGATCGGTAGAAATAATTCTGCTGTTGACTCCACCAGGAGCTGAATCAAGCCAAAGGTGAGATGACCTGATGCCTGACAGCGCTTTCCCTCACAACCCAGCAGGCTGCAGTCACCTCCCGCCGCCGCGGGACTGCCGCACACCCGGCGCTGCGCTCCGAACAAAGAGGATGCGGGTGAGCAAGTTATGCCCAAAGTTACGCTTTGGGCAAGTTATGCAAGCAATGCACCGGCCAGCCCCGCGGGAAAAAAGAAAATAGTAAAAACTTCCGTAAGTTATCTCCATTACACCCGCGTACTGCCTCGGTGTCGTGCCTGGAAAGTGGTTTTGGTCCCCTCTCCTTAGAGCACAGCTTAATCTGGTTTACATTAGCGACAGCGTGAGGCATCATCCTCCGAGGCTGCCTGCTCCGTGCCCTTTCCCGGGAGCGGGACCCCCGGGGCTGTGACCCCTACCCGGCTCCGTTTCCCGCCGGGACGGGCGACGGTGGGGACCCGGCAGCCCCCCCAGCCCTCCCACACACACACACGGGGAGCGGGGCAGCGGCCGTACCACGGGGGCCGCCCCCTCCCCCGGGTTTCTGCTGCTCCACAGCGACTCTCGGCTCCCACAAAGGGAGTGGGCGGCCCCGGAGGCGGCCGGGCGGAGTGGCCCCCGCCGCCGAGGGAGAAGAAAGGGCTCCAGGAAAGAGGGGGAGGGCGGCAGCACAGCGCCGAGATGAGAGAGGAGGGATAAAAGAGGGGGCGCAGGGAAAAGCGTGGCACCGAGGTGGACAGCGCTGCCGGACACCAGCCCCCCCCACC
>VWZZ01002227.1:0-29379 GCA_013399095.1 Psophia crepitans | reverse complement strand
CCTCGAAGCACTTGCAGCCCCGGCTGGGGGTTGCGGGTGATGCGCGGGGTGCGACGGTGCTTAAAAAGTTCTGGAAAGCTGTAATTAATGAACCGGGACTTTTTACAAGGAGGGGGAGAAGGGAAAGGTAAGAGCGCGAAATAACAAGGTAGAAGTGCGCGGGGGGAGACAGCGCTGCTAAGCTGATGCAGTACGCGGCTGTCCTACGCGGCTGGCGCTTTCACACGTTTAAAAAAAAAACCCGGGCTGCTGAGGCTTGCCTTATCACTTTGCCATCCCCAGGTCTGAAACCGTGCCCGTGCTGGGGTTTTTCGAGCCTCCTCTCCACGCAAACACAGCAAATCAGCCCTGTTTGTCAATGAAACGAGCTCTCCCCGGTTGGAAAACTAAGAGGGTAACTACTTTTGTCCCATGAGGCGGCTTTGCAGCTTTTCAAGGATCACCTTGTAGGAGTTCCTCACGACAGAGGTGTTTCTTTAATACTTCAGGAAAGTTCATTCCCATTAGGCTTCCCTGTTTTAAGGTTTGTCAGGTCGCAGAGCTTTTATCTACAACTCCTTAACGAGTATTTCAAGTAAGTTGCAGCAGGACAGATGTTTTCCTGGGAAAAGAACAGTATGCCCAAAATAAGTTAGTTGGGGTGGGGGAGTTTTTCTCAAAAGATGCTGTCTCTCCAATGCGAATCCCCGCTGACAGCACATGCTGCTTATTTTTTAGGAAAACATTGTGCTGCTCCGTGTGGTGCTGCATTTAAAACCAGCTTTCGAAGTACAGTAATGCGTATGAGTTGCGTAAGTGGAGTTAGACAGCGAGTGCGTTCTTCGATTTGGGGGGCAGCTGCTCGTGGAGTCCAGACTGCAGCTTCCTTGGTTGGTTGTTTTTATTGATTGGGGTGAAGGAATTCAGGAAAAGAATAGTCATTTACAGATTTTCTGTAAAATAAAGCTATTTCTTATCACATAACTGAGTTATGAGTTGTACTTGAGAAGGCATAGCGATGTTTATATTCAAAACATAGACAAACAGGAAAAATCTATGGGTCAAGGAGATAAAAAATGAAAAAGTTCTGCCATGAAACCATATCAAAGGCCTTCAAGCCTGCGCATAAATAACACTGCACATCTGTCCCTTCCAACAGATCTGTCCTTTGCTCGCACCAGGAACTTCTTAAATTTCACGACAGGCAAGGAGGAGGAAAGCAAAACATCTGTGAGGAGGAGAAAAGTCAACAAATTTCAAGAGCCAAAGTGTCATTTGCTCTAAAATCACAGAGGTCAGGTTAAGGAATCCTCAGCGCAGGATTGCAAGTACCAGTTGGGAGCCAAGTACAAAGGAAAGGGAAAGAGGGAGCATCTGTGCAACATGAAGTCCTGCCGGTTTACAGCTTTTTAATCAGTTTAACTATTTCTTCAGATTACAGCAAGCTGAAGAGTACTATCTTCCATCTATGCAATGATAAGTGCCAGTTCCTTATTCCATGCATTTATCCTCATCAGCATATTCCACCAGAGCTAGAGAATGCATATTGAGATCCAGCTCTGGATTTTATCATCTGACTCAATTATTATGGTTTAACTAAACATCTCAATACAACTTGTAACTGAACTATATACATTGAACTAGTCTGCAGGACTACATCAGTGTCCGTATTATAACCGTTCCGTAAGAAAACTGACTCTTCTCAAATTTCATTTGAGTACATACCTTCTTGGAGAAGAGGTTTACTATGTTTTCTACCATTCCTTTTTCCACAGTGCAGTGCTGGTATGACAAAGTACCAGGCAATCAGAACGATCCCTGCTTCAAGACATGGCACTATTAATATAATCCTTTCCTAACCTAGGTTTCTAATGAGCTTTGAATGATTACTTCGTTAGATGAGAATCTCATCTTCTTAAGCGAATGTAACTCCGCTGCACACTTACACCAAACGAGTGCAGTTGGTATATTGTAAGTTAAAGATTAGAAATTTCTTAGTCTATGACAAATGATGAGAAAATGGAATGCTGTGGTACAGGTAAGATCTTGAATGAGTCAAGAAACGTGCGCAAGAATGAAAGCATTTTAGGGCACTGTACTTTCCTGCATGTTTATACAGTCCCCGAAAACCATCTGCATAAACTGAAACTCCAGTCGCTACTATATTGTATATGCTTAACATAGATAACGCTGCAAATTAAAATAGCACGTGAGACTTTTATATTGTAAACCAATTAAGTTGCTACTGCTCCAACTTCGCTTGAAAGACAGAGATGGCAGAAACTTTAGTGAGGGTAACTTCTGAATGCCTCACACTTACTAGGTTTGCTAGTTTAAATTTACTGCAAAATAAAACAAACAAAAACAGTTTGCTATGTAAAACAAGAAAGTGGTATCTGAAAATACCCAGAAAATGCTCGGAGAGGTGGTTATAGGGAACTTCTTAAATCTTGTTTTCTCTCTCACCAATTTTTAAGAATTAAAATTGCCTTAAGGAATTCAGTTGCAAAGGAATCCTAATATGTAGGATGATGTAGCACAAAGTGAATATGTTAATCCAGCCATCTGTGGATGACAACCTATGGATAAAAACATTGCCGTGGGCAAAAACAGAGGTTTGGGAGAATTTGGACTGGAGAAAGCCCAAATACACAGAGTCTGAATGGAACCGCTCTGCTGTCCTGCACCTAAGTAAACTCTAAGTGAAGACCAAATATGTTTTTTCAGCTTTTGTCTGTGTCGCTGTGCTTGAGGCAGAGCTATTGTGTTAATGGCAGGTTCCTCTCAGGCCCCTCAGGAGCATGAGGTCACCTCCTGACCCTGGAGGGCAGCGGGGGCCCTCATTGCTGTCAGCGGTGCAGTGCTTTTCCTCATCCATAGCATTTAATAACTTGCACGTCCCACCTTACCACCCATCCCATTCTCAATGATCCTTTCTTCTTACCATGTATCAGGGCACTTCTACACTGTGAATACTATTGATGCAGTATCTGCTGGAACTGGGGTTGGAATTTTGGAATTCATTTCAGAAGGAGATACGCTGATATAACCAGGCAATAATCCCACCCAGAACTACATTTAATGGCTAAGAAGGTTTTTATCGATAGCTGTACTGTACAGAAAAGGGTCTCTAATTTTTAGCTGTTTTTTGTTGGGCTTTTTTGCACACACTTGTTATCCGTTCTGTCTCTCTGCCTCATTATCTCATAAGCACCATCCAAGTCTCCTGAAAAAGCAGTATGGAAATAATTATCACTTGTAATCGGAGGAAAAAACAATACAGTAAACTGCCTGTCTGCCTCTAATAAACCTTCAGTTGCTACTAAAAGCTGGAGTAGATAACTCTTCAGTTATCTACTGAACCCTTCAAGTGCATTTCTCCTTCCTTTGGAAAAGTATGTCCAGAGGTTAATAAATCTGAGCTGTGCAGACCAGAGAGAGGAGTAAATTCAAAGCAACAGGCCCTTCGCAGCACAGCCTGCCCACACCTTCCTCGCAACAGAGACACCACCTCTGCAGCTTGACCGGCTAGAAGTGCAACCCAAGGAAAGAGGGGTGGGCCTTGGAATCTCCCAGGTCCCTTCTGGTGTTCCTTGGCTGGTAGCGTGGCTGGTAACCTGACGCTGAAAGTCTTTGCCCTTTCTATTCCTGGAAGTGATTTCAAGCTGTAATTTGAAATATATGTTATGATAATTTGGCTCTTGAGATGACAAAGGCTTCAATGAGGATTAAAGAAAATCTGCTGTTTTAGAGGAACCTGGGTAACAGCTGCTCCAGAGCCTGCACAGAGCTGTGACAGGCCAGTGGAAAAGGCACGAGTGGGCTGAATGCCTCCCTCTGGGCCAGAAAAGGCACAGTGCGAGCTGCTCCTGGGCACAACGTCCCTCAAGGGCTTGCCCGCTTCATGGTACAAGCTGCACTGACTTCAGGAGTTGCTCGGACTTAAGTGCTCACCAGAGGAGGGCTGGCTGTGCAGAGAAGCAGGCGCACTAGGACAGTCTGGATGCCAAAAAAGGGGAATGGTGTAAATTCCTACTCTGCTCCCAGAACAGTAAGTCCCATAACAAAGAGGGTTACGAGAGCACAGAAGCATTGTTCTTGCGTGGGGAATGTGCAGGGTCCTTCCCCAATCTCAATAAGAAAGGCACAACACCAAATAGTGTAATGGCTTCAATAATAAGATACTAATAAGAAGAGGAACATAGTGAATAATTCTTAAATCTCTTCATCCTGGAAACCCTGCTTTTGTGCAGCATCAGATAGACCTGATGCAAGCAGCACAGTTGCCTCAAATCCCCTGTTTTGAAGTTAACTTTCTCATCATATTGTGGTAAATATACCACCTGACTATGAAGACACTTCTTTTAGCTCTTGTCTCTTTATGGCTACTGAAGTAGGAGATGCAGCGGGCAAGAGACACTGGGTAGGAGGAAGCCGTGCCTGCAAAGAGTGGCATGGTTTGGAAAGAGGTTAATAGAGCTGCACTGATTCCACATTGCAAAATAAGTGGTGATGTTTTTCTGTTGATTGGTTTCTGCTGTTTTCCTGCTAGAACTGACTTATCAGCATCAATGGTGTCGAAGGCAAGACTCAGCATGTTTTCTGTGAACAGCTCACAGGCTGGAAATTGTGATTAGGCAGGAATGATTGGACGGTATATTGTGTTATGGCAAATATATTCCTCCTCAAAAATCACAGTGAATTCACATCAATTTTTCTTTTGTTGAAAAAAAGAATGGAACCCATAAGCAATAGGGAATACAATGCTGTCACTGTATTCCAGTAATATACTGGAACAGCAGCAACCCTTCCGTAGTGCTGTTCCCAGTCTGGACATGGGACTTTGCCTTACATTTTGATTAAATGGTTTGCAAGTGCTCAAAGGCTCCAATAACCCATGCAGGCAAAGGAACAGTCACAGTTAAGTTCATGAAGAGCAAATGTTAAAAGCAGGAAAAATCTTACTGTTCATCTCTAAACTGACCTTGGACTTGTGGGATGCGAAGGATCCAAACCCATCACTCCCGAATTTATATTAGAAAGGGGAGAAAATATAACTTGGCCCTGACAGAGGTATGCTGGCTGAATGGCATTTAATTTGTTCTCCTAATATCTCAGGTAGTTCTGAATGGACAGAGAATTCATAAAATAATTTAACTCATACTTTTCAACCACAATTAATTTGTGAGAGCAGATTACAGTTTGTGACTAATTTTTGCTGCTTTATTATTTTGTAAAAAAATATTAAATAGGAGTTAATCAGTTAATCATACCCTCTGATCTTTTCTTCAGTGAATTTGCATTTCTTCTCAAGTGTGGTCGGGTATGCAGCTGGGAAAGATCTGTAGGACGTCAGAGCTGTTCCGGTGGTTGAGCTTTTAACAGCAAGCACCGAGATTTTGCTGCCCAGAGACATATACCTGCCTGTGTAGAAGCTGTGTTAAAAGAAGGCACCTTGATGTGAGATCAGCAAGGTTTCATCACTTTTTTTTTTTTGGTAGAATATCTAGAGATAATGCAAGAAATGTAACTTGGAGAAAGCAGAAGATGAAAGCTTAAACATGTGACCTTAGTCCAACTTGTGGAACAATGAACATCTCCAGTTATCTTCCATAACTTTTAAAATGAAGTCATTTATTTAAACATTTAAACATGAATTTGATGTCAGCTTTCAGCTTCTGTTATAGAAATTTGCCATAGAATCCAATTCACGAGGCAATTTAACTTTATTAATGTGGGAGGAAATATGCGCATAATGCGAGCTATTTTTTAATCTTAACTGCCATTCCTGCTATTGCAAGAAAGTGCCTTACACCTATCTGGAAAGCCATTATTAGCAAACTGAATAATTTATCACTTCAAATTTTCAAGAAATTAGCCCTGCCAAAGACTGAAACCAGAAGCCATTTAAAAAATAATAATTCAAAAAACTATGTCGGGTTCCTGATGTGAGGAACAGTAGGGGTGTCCAAATGTCAGGTTCTGGAGGCATCATTTCAAAACCAGCACTAACTCTTCCTCTCTATAAAAACAGGTGAATGTACCTTCCTACTACCTGATGGATACCCCTACATGTATTTCAACTGAATTTTCACAAGTGGATAAAAAAGGCCAATGTAGTCTGGAAATCCCTGTGCTCCACCTTTCTAATGCTATTTAGAGAGACCCTCTGCTACTCCAACATTACCATTCGTATACAGAATGGAAGCAGAGTTAACACTTACATTTTATCTTTCAAATTAACTCCACATTAATTGAAGTATATGATTTTTTAATTAAATACACTTACATTGAATTAACTACCGGCAGTTACGGAATTGGTCTTTACGTTGTGTTGAAAGAATACCCTGACTTGGAAAATAGGCGTAATCAGATGCCCTAGAATTTCATAAATAAATAAATATGAGCAAAAAGACCAAGTTTATGGAACAACTTTATTTTAACTACTGTCAAGTTAAATTGCACAGACTAGAACTTGCTTTCTGATTCCCTTTCTACCTATGTAGCTATCTACAGTGCAAAGTCAGTGTTAAATGCTACTGAGCCCGACAGCAGCATTTGCTGTGTCTTGTGCTGTGCAAACAGATGCTCATCAGTGAAGAAGCAGTCTAACATTTTTAAAGATCTAACGCGGTATCAGCTCCACTTTAAAAAAGAATTATAATTAAAAATTCATGAGCTATTGGAAATGTTTGGAATCTCAGTTGCATAGCAGGAAGAGACAACTGTGTCTATGTAAATATTATACACGATGGATGGATTGTCAGGCTGTATTTACTAATGTAGTGTTTCTGTGTAAACTCCATTGCTAATTAGAGGTTTGTTTTGGAGAATGAGACGCAAAGCCAATCAATTTGATGAGGGGAGAGCTTAGGAGGTGAGCTCTCTAGCTCGTCTTTGACTTCAATCAAGAAATACCTGTATTTAAACACATGGAAACATTATCAAGCTTGAGTCAATGGTTATCTGCAGCGACACTGCGGTGCTGTATTTACCCATCCTGGATTCCTCCCTGCACATTTCTGATTGTCTGCAGGGAGCAGGCAGAGGTGCCGTCCTGCGAGCAGCAATTAAAATTCTTTCCCATCTGCAAAAATCTCTTCTTGTCCTTCCCCTCTCCCTTCCACTACGGTGCAGCCCGAGGTGACCCTGCCGCAGGTGCTCCCAGGAACGCGCACCTCTCTGGTCAGAGGCACCATCAACCTGAAGATAACGTTTGTATCTCATCTTGAGCTGTCACGAAACCAGCGCTTTCTTGCTTTTTCAGTTTTCCTCATTTGTAAAAGTAGTGGGGGCCAAGCCCAGCTGATATCACCTGCACAATACAACCGAGCAAACATTATTTTTTTGTTATAAGTTCAAAGGATCTTTTATAAATACTAGCAAGGAACAGGAAAAATAGGTATTATTGGTGTAGGATCTTTGATAGAAGAGCAGGAATGACAGAAGATTGAAAGTTCCTCTGTCAAAGCGTGACAGAAAATGAGCCAGTTATAAAATAAACAAGTGAGCACATAGAGTTTACACAGTGATTTTTGGTGAATATTTTATATTATAACATTTCCAAGGTACTCTATAAACTCTGTAAGCTGATGACACAAACAACAGATAAGATTCAATTATGGCAGTGAAACCGCAAACACAAAACCCCAAATAAACTTTAAATCCCAAACCAGATCACAAACATGTAGGTTAAGAATTTCCTAACGAGGTATGTTTTTTAGCCCCGGTTCAGTTTGCAGACACTGCCGAGTTATTTAATGAGGCCGTGCCTTGGTGAATTGGGTTCTTGCAGGATATTTAACTGGGTTTGTAATCAAATTTTTAATACTGATACAAATAATACGTTTATTTTAAAAGTAGAGAAGTGCTTAAAACACATTAAAGAGTAAGTACTTGTAACAAGTTAATTATTAAAACCAACAAATACAATCTACAGTTCATCAGTTGAATGTAATGTCACTTTTAAGCCCTATGTTTTGTTCCATGCAAATCTGAAAATTTCGCTACCTGGTGAAATCTTCAGCAAGCTCCAAGTTTTCCCCATTTTATTCTGCAGTCGTTTCAGAGAGCCACTGGATGGCACTGTAAAACTGCAAGTCAAAGCCTCTAACTCATCCTACAAACACCCACTTTAACGAGATAACGAAATCAATGCAACCTGTACTGGCGAAGCAGAGCCCACCGGCTTCTTCTTTAGTGGTAACTCCTTTTGCATTCCCACCACACCCCCACACACACAACTTTCACAAAGCAAATCAGAAAAGCCAGGTTCAGTTTTACACAGACCCTGCTGCTGGCTTGGTGTTGACAGCGCCCGGTGGGAGGCTGGCCAGCTCTGGATGCTTCAGGCAGACAAAACAGTCACTCTGATGGAAAAAATGATGAGGCAGGCTGTCTGTAGGGGAGTTTTCCCGCTGCGGAACAGTTTAGCATTAGTTTGTTTCACAAAGCGTTGAGTTTTATGCCTTTATTCACCCACCTTATGTAACTTACTGGCTGCGGGAATGTCCTCATCATGCACAGAGCGCCGAAGATTGACGCCGTCTGGTTTATTTCACGCACTGGTCCCCTGACGGCGTTTCTGTAAGAAGCAGAGTCCGGAGAAGGTTGCAGAGGTGTGGGTGGGAGAGGGGTGCGGGTGGGCGCAGAAGCTAACGTGCAAGGTTGTAAATGCACGTGAGTACAATGGGTACTTCTTGGCTATAGCATTTCACTACGTTTAAGGACATAGTATCTGTCTTTCGCTTGATCTAAATGCCACATTAGCCTCATCTCTCTGAAAAACAAAGAAAAAACAGCTTTTGTGGACTCTTTTATTCCCTGAAAATTTCTACTGTTGAGTTTCTCCTGGCACCATACTGAATTAGCTTATTTTCATTTGACACTTACGACGCCTTCAAAGTTCATGGGTTTAATTGCTTTGCCAAGGTAACAGGTTTAACTTTCATATATTTTGTGTAATATGGTGTAATACTGGAAAAATAAAAAATTCCACATCCCTTCCTGAAGCAAATGTCTCATTAAAGTCAGTTTGAACTTTACCAAAGGGGGGAAAAAAAGAAAGCAAACCAAAAACTGAATAGCTGAGACTGGAATTTGGAATTACCACGTACCAGACTTTGCAGCAGCAACTGCAGCGAAACCAACAAAATCCAAAGAATTTACTTGAGATCAAATATTTTGCTAGCAGTAAATAATTAATAGGCAATTGTTACGTATCTAGGGAAGCTAATAGTGGTTCAGTTTAAATTCAAATGTGTTTTTTTTCTCTAATACATATTTTAATACACCTGTCTTTAAAATGAAGTTCATTTTCATGCCCATGCAAATTGGCTACATGTTATGAAAGAGCCTTTCCAAGAATGTCTCAAACATAACAGCTATCATGACAATTTTCAAGAAATCATTCCTGCCTGGGAGTCTCAGAGGAAGAGAAACTAAATGATGATTGAATTATCCTTTTATCTCTAAAAGTGATCTTTCTGAATCAGGACGGAGGCACTGTGAGGAAATGGTTTTGGAGCACTTATGTTTCTGCTGTAATGATTCCCCCTGTTCTCTGAAGAGCTAATGTCCCAAATTTCTGCTTTGTGGATGAGATTGCACAGGACAGAGGCAGAAAACGGCCAGCAACGCGATGAGAGGATTAGCTTACAGGGCAGTCGTACACCAGCTAAACTCCTCTTGCAGAAATCCTGGAGATGCAGAAATGCACCCATGTTAAAACCAAAGTGAGATCCACCAATCTGTTGTGGATACAAGGCATGTAAACTGGGATTTGCACAGCTAAACCAGGAGTAATGCCCCCAAAATAAAGGCTCCAGGTCACAAGAAGCTCCCCAGGGCTCTGCTCCCAGCTACCAGGTTCCCAGCCACATCTCTTCCACTGTGCAGAGCACGTCTGCGCTGCCCGCTCCCTCTTGGCCCATTCACCTCCGGAGGTTGAGGAGGAAGAGGCGACTAATCGGGACGTGACTGAAAGGCAGCCCAGGTGCTGCTTGTGTAGCTGAATGCCCCTCTCGGGCCAGAGCACACCCGCTCAACACCTTTCATTCGCAGAGAGCTGACCATTTTCTTTCTGTGTTTCCAAATGGCATCACTTGTTTTGGTAACAGCTAAGTAAGTCCATGCTATGGGTTTTTAGCTTTTTGTAAGAAAGGCTGTGCTTCTCACAGTCACAGTCCAGCTGGAAAGAGCAAGAGACACGGAGCCAGTGGTGGGCAATGTCCTAAGCCACCAAGTGATGGTAAATATCCCAGTTTCAACATCTCTCTGAATTTAAGACATTCTCACAACATTAACCACAGTATTATAACTGGCTGCAAGTCTTATTCTTTTCTAATCTGAATGCAAACAGAATTTGAATATTTCCTGTAAACACACATCATTGGCATATTTTAATCACATCATCATTTGAGGCAATCAATAAAATCACAACTACTGAACCGTACCTGTGGTTTGCTATATTTAAGTACCTATTCTTATATAATGGACAAAGTACTTGAATGGGTCCTTTATGCTCTACTAGGATGCTCGGTGGTTTAGAGAGGAGAAATCTCACAAACAGATCTCACAACAGCAAGCCTTACACGAAGCCTGGTTCCCATACTACAGTGTCATCTGTGCGTTCCTTTAAAGTCTTTGAATTAATGTTTTAAATATTTATACTGTGACTCCCTTTCCTAGCTTTTGTCAGGAACTAATGGGCTTTCAGTGAATAAATTATATCATGTACATTTAATAACTTCAGCAGCATGTGCAAATCTCTGTTCAATGAAGATGTAGAGACTCATGCATTTCTGTCTTACCTGCCACAACAACTGAACAAATTCAATGGATGTTGTACAGTTATTTGCCGCTAAAATGTCAACAGAGTTTAAATAAAAGGAAATCAGCTGTTATGGCGTAGTTTTCTATTAATCAGTAAACAGAGCTCTTTCTAGTGTCAGAGGTGTGGAGGGGATGCAATAGTGTCATTGTGAGTCTCCCCCATTTTTGACTTTGAGATACATGTGAATGTTTAAGATGCAAAACCAGAGGGTCACATTCCAGCTGCGAATTAACAGGTGCAGCTTCCAAAATAAACAACGTTGACTGATGTTGATGCTGAATTTGTCCTGTTGTTTAGCCCCAGAATATAAAATACCTTCACACAGTCACAGGTGTTCTCAAATTGTCTAAATGCAACGGATTGAATAAAAATGTTATTTAATTCTAGAACATAAGAATTTTACTAATAGAATCACCGAATCATGGAATCACAGAATATCCCGAGTTGGAAGGGACGAATAAGGATCATCAAGTCCAACAGGATGATCACACAGGACCAGCCCCATAAGAGCAGATGACTGAGAGCGTTGGCCAGACGCTTCTTGTACTCGGTCAATCTCGGTGCGGTGACCACTTCCCTGGGGAGCCTGTTCCAGTGCCCAACCACCCTCTCAGTGAAGAACCTTTCCCTGATCTCCAATCTAAACCTCCCCTGTCACAGCTTCATGCTGTTCCCTCATATTCTATCGCTGGTCACCAGAGGGAGGAGATCAGCGCCTGCCCCTTCGCTGCCCCTCGTGAGGAAGCTGTAGGCCGTGATGAGGTCTCCCCTCAGCCTTCTCTTCTCCAGGCTGAACAAACCAAGGGACTTCAGTGTCTCCCCGTACGTTTTCCCCTCTAGACTCTTCACCATCTTTGTTGCCCTGCTTCACACATTCTCTGATAGTTTTTTGTCCTTTTTGTACTGTGGTGCCCAAAACTGCACACAGTACTCAAGGTGAGGCTGCACCAGCACTGTGTCGAGTGGGACAATCACGTCCCTAGAGCAGCCGGCAATGTCGTGCTTGATGTACCCTAATAGTGCTGGAAATATAAAGTGTAGCTCTATACTTCAGAAAAATAATGACTGCCTACACAGAGGTATAACCAGAGGTCATCGTAATACTTTGCACTGTTTAATTTTTTTAAAACTCTTTTTTTCACTATATCATTGTATCACATGTATTCTTCATGTACAAAACAAAGCTTATCCATCAGCACCTGTATTAGAAGCCCCCAAATTGCCTCAGAAAGTACGTGTCAGGGGGCATCCTTGCTTTCAAGTCAGGGCAGGAACTGGATGGAGCTGTGCCGTCACAAAGGCGGCCCTGCCAAAACTTGTGCCTCAGCTGAGCAGTGTGAGTGGAAATTATGGTCACGGGTGGCTTGAGACGGGCTCGCTGTGGAGCACATCAGGAGGAGGCTGGGGATTATTGCTACAGTGTCTTGCCTAATTGTATTTCTTTTTGATTTTAAAAGCTGTAACAGTAAAACTTAATACTTCCTACAAGCTGTACATATAGTAGTAGAAGAAATATAGAGCTGCTTGCAGGTTCAGGTACCCTTCAGAAGCTAGCTAGGAAAAAACTGCCTCTTTAGCACTGTTGGATGCCACTGGTCAGTCCTGCAGTAAAAACACAGGGCAAGGCTTTCCTAATAAGAGCAAAGTGGGAAAAAAAATGTTTGCCGGGCTGTGAAATGTTGGCCTACCGCAGCT
Organism: Psophia crepitans; assembly: GCA_013399095.1. Classification (NCBI taxonomy): domain Eukaryota; kingdom Metazoa; phylum Chordata; class Aves; order Gruiformes; family Psophiidae; genus Psophia; species Psophia crepitans. The sequence continues at coordinate 16,871 of VWZZ01002227.1, read as the reverse complement.
GATGCTCTCACAAATCAGTGGTGCAGAGCTGTGCTTATTACACAGCAACAGAATCTCTTACAAAGTTAGTCATCTTTTTTGCAGCAGATGTTGGGTGCTGCACACAGACAACTCAAATGACTGTCCCTCTTCCAATGTTTTCCAGTGATTGCCTGGATAGTTCAATAAGTTATCCAGATATCACTTCTGCAAGGACATGTTATGCTTCTATACCACTGCTAATGGAGAATTCTCCTTAATTTATGACTTCTACCTTTACAGCATTTTTTTTTTTACTCAAAGCATTTATTTGAAAACTAATAAACCATGTAAGCATTATAGTAATAGAGATTTGTTTATGAGATTTGCTGGGGAGAGTTTGGGCTGACACAAATAATGTCTCTAACTAGTCGATCATTTTCCCTCCCAGAAGACTGATTCAGGAGAACATCAGTGATTGTCAATATTATAAGACAACATGTCATGTCCAGTGCTTTCCATTTTATCCATGTCCATACTTGTACACATCATTTTGCTAATTAGAGACAGCAAAAATTACATTTGGCATCTGGGTCTTTCTGTACGAGACCTGGCAGATGCACAGTTCCTTCAGTGCCATCTTCAGCAGCAATGTACCAGAAGCTGCCTTAGAGGAAGGCAAAGGTACATCAGATGGGCAGGTCCTTAGGTTTTCCTCCAGTTTACAGTTTCCTAATCCTCAGCACCCACAGCCTGGCTCGGTCCCTGGGTCCTGAGATGTTTCCCAGAGCCTTTGATAACACTGACAGGTGAAGTCCTCCCCAAAAAATCGGCATAATTCTTAAGTCTATGTGTTGCTCTATCCAAATTTGTGGTTTCTCTTTTGCCTATGTGCTTCTTTCTTCCTGGCTTCTTACAGGGTTAGCAATTTACAACAGCTTTGAGCAGCACAAAACAACTCCCTCCCTGTTTAAATGCTGATTCAGAGTAATTATTGCTCTTGGGTGAGTGTAATTTACGGGATAATCATGCTGCTTTCTGTTGCTTACATTCACCTTTTCCCTCTTGTTTAGGAGGCTGCCTTGTTCAGCACAAACATTCGTACAACTCATATATGAGAGGGCATATCCTTGACTTATCATCATCTGTGATTTTTTTTCACTTGACAGGTTGAAAAATGCATACACCTATTTTCTCTGATGTTTCCCTTATCACCGTGGGCCTTCCTGAGGCTAAGTCTGCTCAACCATTCAATTTTGATTCTGGAAGCAATGTTAAGGCCATTAGCTGTGTCCACATAAGGATGCTGTTATAAAACTTGGCATGCTTATTAATCATAAATTCAGTAGACATTCTGCTTCAATCTTTCTAGGGTCTGCTTATGCTTCATTTATGATGTAAAGTGAGGGTTTGAGGGAAGGTATTGTATTTTTAGATTAGTATTTATGTCATGCAGCAGACAATGTTCGGTATTTCCAGTTCGGTTTCCACCCAAGGAAGAGCATTTAGCTCTTTTCCACTTGTATTGCACACAGTTTGCTCCAGAGTGAGACAGTGAAAAAGCGCAGTTAGAGAGGTTCAAGAACAGGTGGCTGCAGACAAATGTTCGCTTTGCCTTATCAGTGGGGAAATATCATCCTTCCTTCATCACCCTATGTTACCCAATATTACTCTGGTATTGTGACACCATCACTTGAAGGGTAGGTATAACCAGCATAATAAGAAATATTTTTCTTGCTGCTCCATTCCACTAGAGGCTTTTAGGGTGAAGCTGCCAGAATCTATATTCTTGAAATGTTACCTGTCTAAACCCATAGAGCACTGGTGGTTTCCAGGCTGCTGGTCAAATATACCTCACAAAGATTGTGTGTGTGTGTTCGTTTTCGCTTTGCCAAACTGACTCAATTAAGACATTTGTAATGCATTGTACATTCAGCCTGGACTCATCAAATGGCTTAGCAAAGTTCATTAACCTTGGAAAACTTGAAACCATTTCCACGGATGAGAGAGGGAAACAGATCATAACCCTCTGCCAGCATCTGCCAGCCTGTTGCTCTGAGCCCACCAGCCCAGGTTACATCCGCACCCAGCCCTGGCTATATATAAGATTCCTTATCACTTGGAAAACAACTAGCTGCAACTCTGTTATAATTGCATTTTCCTCTGATTGCCTACATTTGTTCAAATCCAATAAACTAAAAGTGAAATGCAGTGAGGCAGAAAACGTGTAGATCGGCACCAGAGATAACGCGAATGCAGTGGCCTGTGAACCAAGGCTCCTGAATTTTGCACGTGTAGGGGAGTTGAAGACAGCAGGAGAGGAGGTCAGATTTAAGACCGCAGGGTGGGAAGAGACAATATGGGTCACCAGGTCTCATCTCCAGATCTCACAGGCAACCGTATCATAGAATGCCGTTCATCAGTTTATGGAGCTCTGTGTGTAGTAAATTTTCATGACAAATGCACAGGCTGGCAGTGTTGTTTCAAATCCTCTGCAAATATTGCTTGTCATCTTCTCTGGTCCAGAAAGATAAGATTAAAAATAAAACACTACAACCCCTTCCCCTGCTTGCCCCAATCCAACTTCCTGTTTTAATTTAATTCTTAAATTTCAGTATTGCCATTTGTGTTCCTTTCGAGCCATGCATCATTTTCCGCCTTTTTGAAAAAATCTTGCCTTGTTGTTAGCTGACCTGGCCACACATCAGAGCATCAGCGCCCACCTTCCGCTTACCTACACGGCAGCCTGATGTGCTGTCGTTCCACCTCAGGTGGAATCATTAACTACAATATCCTGCCTTCCTACAGTCCAATAAGTGCTGAAACCCCGTGGCTGTACACCACAATTAATCTCTTGTGATCTTCAGGTACAGAACAGATTCGTGTTTGATTCTCCCTATTGGGAAGTTGCTCATTAGCGGTTCTAAAGTAAGAGAGGTGACGATTATGGGTGGACCTTTCTTCTCCTTTTTTTTTTTTCATTTGCCTGTACTTATGCTCCAAGATATTATTTTCCCTTTGATTTGCTCTACTTATTACTTTTAAGGTAATTTTTTTATGCAAGTTTCTTTTCATGTGCTTTTTTCACCTACTGAGCTGCATCTTCTCCTCCAGGCTGTGCGATGCCCTTAGCTCCCCTTAACTGCAATTTGATTGAGATCTCACCAGCCTTTGCTTGACCATACAGTGACCTATATTCTTTCACGAGATTTCACTTATTGCTGTCATGCTAATAATACCTAGACGCATTGCTTTACTGATTGCTTCAGAAGTCTTATTTGTTCATTCGAGCCCTTTGAAGCTGAACATCCGATATGGTTCCTTAAGTTAGAGCTTGGAAAAATTAAAAGTCAAGCTGTTAATTGTCAGCATTGAGTCTTCAAGTGTCTGGAGGGATGCTTGCCCTTTCATTTGATAATGTCTCTGATAAATCCCAAACTAAGGCACTGGTATGTGTTTTAGGGAGTCTTAATTAGTTTCTGTTTTATCTTTTATCAGGCATATGAAGGTAAACGCAGAATTTCTTCGTATATCAGTAAAATTTGTGTAAGAGTCATGGATCTGGGATTAAGGCTCCACAGAAGCTTTGATTGAATTATTTCCTAAGTTCTTTTTTGCAGTAATGATTGTAATGGACTCTGAAGGGAAATACCTAAACCCCTTCACGCTGGGTCACGTTGATTTGCAGGACTGATTTGCAAAATTTCATGAACACTAAAATAAAAAGTGCTCATGCTTTCAACTGGACAAGCATGCATTTATTTTAAACACAAAATCAGACATGAAAAAAATGAGTCATTTGGTGTTTGATTTTGTTTCTAAAATAACTTTACATCTTCCCACTGGCTTTATCCATTAAGACTTTATGATACAACAGCATTTTCAAACACACTTAAGTGATTAGAATGAAAAAGAGGGGTGTTGATACAGCAGCAATGAGCTTTGCAATACGTAACATTGTCACCTGTTTACTGTGGCATGTAGAACCCCATGGAGCCAGGACACCAACACATTAACATTAACAACGACTGGACAGAATTCCTTACTTTAAAAACAGTCTATCAAAAGTGGCATATTGGCAGATTTAGCAGGGAGAGTCTGTAAGACTCTTACTAGATAAAGCTGAGTTAATGGTCTAGCTTAAATCCCATCTGTCTTTAAATTACAGGTACTACACTTAGGACCCCATGGAAATTATTCTCCCTGCTCAGGACCCTCAAGATCATCTCTGCCTTTAGTTTCCAGACCAGAGATTTTCAAATTCCAGAAAAGCATGGAACTACAGTGCCCTGCTAAACATAAAATAGTTAAACAGTCTTTGGAGGAGGGACTGGGAGTTCTGCCAGCAGACCATACAGTCATGCTTATTTTTGGACTGTATACACCCACGGATGTTTAAGAAAACTCTGCTAATTTGAGCGTTAGGAGAGGTGGGGAGATTCTCTTGACCCAGAGTGATGTGCGCTCCCTGGCCATGGGATGCTTCAGAGAGCTGCAGGTTGTACACCACAGGAGGCTGAACTGAATCTGCTCCAGGCACTGTAAGAAGTCTGGGAGGAGTTGTAGTCCAAAAGAAAGACAGACAGAAAGAAAGGAAAGTATTGATGCATTCTGCATGAAGGTCAACCAAGTAGGCAGGTGATAGACGTGTAGATGCTCAGACTGCTGCTGTGAGACAGGCCAAGGAACACCTCTCTTTAGATCAGATTAGATTTAGGCAAGGAGAATTCAGGCTCTCTCTTCTACTTTGCAAGAATTGCTGTTTTCTTCCTTATGTTATATTCAAAATGCAACAATATTGCCTTGAAGTGCTCTGTGAAAGAGAGTACCTGTGGCAGAGGGGATGTGGCAGCAGTAATACTAAAAACTACGTCATCCAGTCCGGAGATTCTGTTCCAGCTTTTCTTTCGATTTGATTCAGAAAGCCACAGACAGTGAGTAGTGTTTAGCAAACGTCCATACTGCTAACAGGCAGGTATAGGCTGTTTTATGGGTGTCTATGAACGTAGATATTACTGTTCATAAATGTAGTGATGAATAATAGAACAGCAAATACTTTCCGTACTGCAGTGGTGTCCTCCATGTAATGACTTTGAATATATTCATAAGTGGTGTCTAAGCTGTCACCATGCTGGCCATGAGAGGAGGAGAAGGCTGGGACACAGAGGCTGTGTGCAGATGACTAAATAAAGCAGGACAGGGCCCTGGGTGTGCTCCTGCCCTGGGGCACGTCCATGTGCTAAGCTGTCCTTTCCCCGCAGAGGAGTGGGCAAGCACCTAAGGCAAGTGGTTTCTGGCAGTGCCCAGGAGAACGATCGTGACGATGGGACAAACCGGTGCCCCAGAGGACGTGGGTGACACCGCAGTGTGGGATCATGGGCTGCCTCTATTTCGTGCAGACAGACAGGCTGGCTGTTTGGCGTGTGTACACACAGGGAAATTGCAGCAGAAGTAGGAGCCAACCAACTGGACATTTATGCATTTTCTGGAATTTCAAAATACTACTGCAAGTTTGCAGAAAAGAAATAAAACTTCCTGTAATCCCACGCAACATGAGATTTGCTGTTGGCCACTGACTACGGGGAGGAATTGAGCCTGTTGTTTCTAGTCTACACACACACATAAAACCAAATCTCTCTCTTTTTATTGCATACTATGGATACTTTGAGCTTGTCTTCTGTCAAGAGGTCTGCAGAAAAATTTTGTCAAAGCTCTTGTTAAATAAGACCCTGCACAGGCAGTCATTCACCTCCAGGTCCAATTCTTCATGGGTCAGGCGATCCAGTAGCTCCATATGGGGCCTTAATAAAACATTCCAGGAAAGCTCCAGGGACACACAGGCATTAAAGGCTGTTAACAGCGCCATAATTAAAAACAAATTAACAGGAAATCTGAAATTGCCTTAAGAATTGTTTCTGTCTTGTGTCACATCTCATAAATCTCAAATTACCTTTGAAATTTGACTTAGTATTTCAGAATAGCTGCAAGATCAACAAACCGCTACAGAGTACTTAAAAACCTACAAAATTTGCTTCCTTAGCACAAAGACCAGAGGATATCTTTGACAGTCTGCATTGCACTGACACTTTTAAAAGTCTTTATTTACTTCAGAGGAAAGGAACAGCACATGAGAAGATGGTTCAGTAGCTGCAGCTGTATTTTTAGTGAATATTTCTCCTGCATGACTTGCTTTCTGTTGAACTTGAAACAAGTTAACCCTGTTTAGCCAAAGCATCCTTCCTGTCTGTCCTGGTTTTGGCTGGGATAGAGTTAACTTTCTTCCTAGTAGCTACCGTGGGGCTGTGTGTCAGATTTGTGCTGAAAACACTGTTGATAACACAGAGGTGTTTTTGTTACTGCTGAGCAGTGCTTACACAGAGCCAAGGCCTTTTCTGCTCCTCACCCCACCCCACCAGCAAGCAGGCTGGGGGTGCACAAGAAATTGGGAGGGGACACAGCTGGGACAGCTGGCCTCAACTGGCCAAAGGGATATTCCATACCTTATGACATCATGCTCAGCATATAAAGCTGGGGGAGGAAGAAGGCAGGAGGGATGTTCAGAGTGATGGCATTTGTCTTCCCAAGTCACCATTAAGCGTGACGGAGCCCTGCTGTCCTGGGGATGGCTGAACCCCTGCCTGCCACGGGGTGTGGGGAATGAATGCCTTGTTTCTCTGTGCTTGCATGTGCAGCTTTTGCTCACCTATTAGATTGTCTTTATCTCAACCAACAAGTTTTCTCACTTTTACTCTTCTCCATCCCACCAAGGCAACTAAGTAAGCGGATGCATGGGGTTTAGTTGCCAGTTGAGGTTAAACCACAACGCTGTCACAGGAAGGGTTAGGTAGTTTCTGCATCCTCATTGAGCCAGGTGTTTACTATAACATCTAGATAATGAATGAAAATGAAGATTTCTTCCGAAAGAAAATAGGTTGAACTTCCCAGCATTTAGCAAAGATTATGCTTAAAAATTAAAACTATTCATTGTTATACTACTATATGTTTTTCATAAGCTGAGGCAGAGGAACTATATAAGATTTTGACTCCACAGAGAACACGAAATTTGGTTCAAAATCAATTATGAACCCACAGGTATATGCTGATGAAACTATACATATCTATTGTATGCTCACCAGTTTAAAAGACGATGACAGAATTTGGTTTTGCAGGAAAGCAAAATTTGAATTCAGTGTGTCAAGATGGCTATGGTTTCATTAAAAGCCCAATGGTATCAGATATTTCATTAAAAGCTCAAATTCTATGGAAAAGTAATTATGTGATGATCTCAACTTTTGTTTAAAACCAATGCAATCGCCCAGCTCCCCTGCCCAGTTGCAGAGAAAAGCTTGAAATTGTTTCTCAAATGTATTCTAGGCACTCCAACCTGCAGGCAAAGAAAAGAGCCCATAGATAATAGACTTTAAAATTCCAGGTCGTTGTGAACTCCTCTTACATTTTTTTTTCCAGGGCTGACAATCCTGCTTCCCTAAAAAAAAAAAAAAAACCCACCAAAAAAACCCCTAATCCTTTGTATTGTCAAAGAACATCAGAAAATATAGCTTGTCATTTTTGTCAGCTTACTAGTTTTTTCTCATTGCTAATAGTGCAGTTTCTCTTATTATATTAGACTACAAAGTTCTTCAGCAAGTTTTGGGTCCTTTTTTTCCCCCGCACACTAACATTTTTGTTTAATCCATGAAGCAATTACCAACTACACTGTATCATGTAAATCCCACTGATTTTATTTTTTTTTCTTCCCCTGCCAAACCAGCATGCACAAAATTCATTTCTGCTTTCTGCCAGGCTGTGTCCACACAGGTCAGTGTTTGACCAGCCCAGCTCCCTAAGGGGAGCCCAAGGGAATGGGTCTGTTCCCAGAGCCCAGGGCAATGCCAGGCAGGGCAGGGCGACAGGCACCTCAGAGAAAAGGGAACTTGGTTCGGGTTTGTGCGGCAAGGTTTTGGTAGCTGGGAGCTTCTGCAAGAAGCTGCTGGAAGCTTCCCATGTCCGCTAGAGCCAATGCCACCTGACTCCAAGATGGACCCACCGCTGGCCAAGGCCGAGCCCATCAGTAAGGGTGGTAGCACCTCTGGGGTAACAGTTAAGAAGGAAGAACCAAGCATGGGAGCTTTTGCAGCCAGAGAGAGGAGTGAGAAGGTGTAAGAAACTCCACAGACACCCAGGTCAGTGAAGAAGGAGGGGCAGGAGATGCTCCAGGCACCAGAGCAGAGATTCCCCTGAGGCCCCTGGAGAAGACCATGGTGAGGCAGGCTGTCCCCCTGCAGCCCATGGNGCAGGCTGCTGGCAGGACCTGTGGATCTGTGGGGAGAGGAGCCCAGGCTGGAGCAGGTTTTCTGACAGGACTTGTGACCCAGTGGGGGACCCACGCTGGAGCAGTCTGCTCCTGAATGTGCCACTGGGGGAAAGTAGGGAAAGATTGGGAGTGAAGTTAAGAAGGAAGGAGTGGTGGGATGTGTTTTAAGATTTGGTTTTATTTCTCACTACTCTACTCTGTGTTTTGCTTGGTAATAAATTAAATTAATTCCTCTCTGAGTCTGGTCTGGTTTGCCTGTGACAGTAATTGGTGAACAATCTCTCCCTGTCCTTATCTCAAGCTGTGAGCTGTTCATTACACCTTTTCTCCCCTGTCCAGTTAAGGAGGGGAGTGATAGAGCGGCTTTGGTGGGCACTCGGACTTCAGCCAGGGTCACCCCACCACAGAACTGAAAAGTGCTTGAACAAAACCAACCCAAGAGACCAACAGATAAGGGGCTATTTTTGTTCAGAAATTTAGTTCCTGAGATGTCCAGATGAGGCCACTGTGGTTTTATTATCCTGATTTCAAGAAAGGAATTTAATTTGGTTACCTCAGAATTTCCCTTCTCCACAACTGCAAGCGTGCTCAATAGCCTGTTTTTCTGTTGGAAAACAAAGAAAAGGAAATGGTTATTTTTTTTTCTTCACGCAGCATGGTTGCAGTACTCGCAGAGGCAGGAAGGGAACTGGACAATGGAAGCTGCAGATGTAGAATTTCTTTTATAGAAATCCCCTTTGCTGCTGGTGCCGCTGCCGGAGAGGCGGCGGAGATGCCGCAATGCAATAGCAGGAGATGCTGCGAGGCTGAAGCAGAACAAGCATTTGTGTCTGATAGAGACCCCAGGGTGAAGCTTTCCAACAGCCTGGCCCAGACTGTACAGGCTTAGTTTCAAATCGATGGCATGATGAAAAAATCAGGGAAGAGTACAGAGCGCTTTGGCTGAGTCACACCGTTAGGAAACGGGAATTTCTGTGGTGAGAGGCCGGACTGCGGCCTGCCAAGTCCCCAGGCTGTGAAGTCTAATGCGTTTTGGAGATGGGGATGATGTTCTCATCCAAAAATATCTGGCCAGCCAGGGGGGAATTGTGGCTACAGGAGGACTGTGGTTCCTTTGTGTTTTGTTTTCGTTTGTTACTAAAAGTGACCTCCAGAAGGAAGAGCTCTGAAGCGACTGTGGGGACATGGGCGCGAGTGTGAGCCCAGCCGCATGGGGAGGGACACCGGCTGCTCTACAGGGCTGCAGCAGGTTCCTCCTTCCAGCAGTATGATTAAAAGAAGGAAAATGCCCAACTTTGTTATGCTCACTAAAAGGCTTTTTCTTCCCTTGGTGTTCGCTGCTGCAGAAGGGAATGCCTTGTTCAGATCCATGTGGGGTCTCTGATAATAGGTGCATTTTTAACAGCAGCTGGGCATCCAAGCCAGAGTCAGGACTTGTGAGAGGCTCTCGTTTTTGCTTCTCCACATGCTTGGGCTGAAAGGCCACGTTTTAGCTTTATTTCCCCTATTGTTCAAGGCCAAATCTGGCCCGAGCTTGGCCTGCCATTGGGTTTTCCTCTCCCCCACTGAGCAGCTCCTCTGCCTGCAGCAGCAGGGCAACACGTTAGGATGATGATTAACAAGAACACTGAGTCAGAGCTTATGGCTGCGATGAGATTTAACATAATATTTGCTTGCAGACTGACAAATATTGGCGGAAAGTACTTGTGAGGGAGGGATCTGTGACTCTCAGTCGGGCTGCCAGCCCTATCTAATCAAACAGCTACAACTGGCCTCAGCCCTTTTCTGGCTTGTCCAGGCACTCCAGGGAATGCAGTATTTCAGCCTCAGGACCTGTTGGTTTTATGCCATGCAGCCTGGTTAAGGCATACATTTCAATTGCGTGGCTTGCTCAGCTCATCACCATCTCGTGCTTCTTGCTGTGGTCCTGGCTCCTCTCCTGTTGTAGGACCCTGCTCGCCAGACACCACTGTAGGGAGGTTCCCTCTCTCCCCTCTCCGCCCAAGCAGGTGCAGCTCTACAAGGGACCCAAAACTAGAAAGAGACTGAGCGATGTTTGGCTCAGAACCCAAAGAAGTCCCCTCAGAAGGGACNCAGTGGTGCCCAGTGACAGGACAAGGGTCAACAGACACAAACGGGAACACAGGAAGCTCCATCTCAATGTGAGGGAAAGCTTCTTTGCTCTGAGGATGACGGAGCCCTGGCTCCAGAGAGGCTGTGGAGTCTCCTGCTCTGGAGAGATTCAAAACCCACCTAGATGCAATCCTGTGCACCCTGCTCTGGGTGATCCTACTCTAGCAGGGGGGTTGGACTAGATGATTTCCAGAGGTCTCTTCCAACCCCTACCATTCTCTGGTTCTGTGATTCTGTGATTCTGGGTTCCCCAAATCCCAGCTGCAGCTTCATGTATAGTCCTTTAGCATCTGAGCTAATGCAAGGTTTTAAGGTGAGGGTATCTGAAATGAGGCAGTGAGGAGGGTACATCCATCACCAAACCTCTCAGACAGCAGCAAAGCATCTTCATCACCATAGATCCACTGGAGAGTAAAAGCCCTGAAAGTCTTGTACTATTTGCTGCAATTTTCACCTACTTTAAATGGTGCCTGAAGCATAGCCTTTTTAGGGTCCCTTCAAGCTTAAATTCGCTGCATATTCCTGTAGCAATACAATTTCCTTTCATCAGCAGAGCAAGCTTCAGCTGTTGCTGGGTATTATTATACCTCACTGCTTCCTTCCTCTCCCATCAGTCCCTCTATCCCAGAGTTAAATATCATTTATAGTTCGAGCTATTTGACTGCTAGTCCCCTTGTATACCAGAATAGTCCAGAAAGACAGGAGAGTTCACTGGGAAAAGGAGATCAAGTGGCTACATTTTCAGCAGCACAAAAGAACCAGACCCCAAAAATCTTGCTGATGGATGTGAAAGTAGCACAGGACATTTAGGACAGCGTAATTTGGGCAGAACTCCGCAGTATGACTGCTCACACTGTGATGTGGGTAGCAAGCAATCATCCAAGTGGGCGCAGAGAGCACTTGGAAAATGTCACGGCTGCAGCGAAGGTGGTACCCTTTCTGAAAAGAAAGAGGCCTTTCCTCACCACAGAGGGGATATAAAAGTTAATACCTTTTACGAGCGTTAACTTTTTTTTTTTTTTTAACTAAACAGAACAGAAGGACTCGCATGAGAAGTCTTTACCAGCATTTTTGCTGTGTGCAAAGTTTTCTGGTGGACTGGTAACCAATTCAGTGAAATCAGGAACATAAAAATAAAAATGATTGTGAAAATGTCCTTTAAATCTGAATTGAAATGAGGGCTTCTTTGTTTGCTTGTTTTCATCTATAGATTGCTTGGGGTTTTTTTTGTGAAGTCACTCTTGTTAATTGTCCTGCGGCCATGGTATGTACCAGATAGGCAAGAAAGCTGACATGGTGAAGTTATATACAGCATCCTTGTGACCTTTTTGCAGTGAAGATACATATCCGTCCAATAAAGCCCAGGCCAAATGACAGTGACAGCTGCCTTGTGGCATCCAGTTTGAATTGAACAGGTTTGCTCACAAGTCAGGAGCAAGTATTTCATTACAGACTGTGCACCAAGACAAACATAAGCCCCCAAAAGCGAAACTTTCGCTCAGCAGCTATGGAAACTGCCCCGGTGGACTGAAATGCACTTCACAGGCTCCTCCTTATCTCCTTGCTGTGACTTTCCTGCCTCCTGCAAGCTGTCATCCTCTGCTTGCATTTGCACGTTGGTGTAGCGCTTGCAAGGGAAGAAAACTTTACTTCATCTCTCAGGAGGGATACGGGGTGTTATGGGAACGGAGCACTCGAAGAACGAAGGGCGAAGAAGCACGTTTTTTCTGAGGAAAGGTCCAAAGTTGCCTGCCTGGGAAGATGCTCTTCTCTCAGGGAAAGAGCCCAAGTCACTGCTGAAACGGGGCTTGCGTTATATCAGCTTGAGCCTCATAATGAAAGGGATGACCAGCGTGCCTGACTTCTTGTGGGGACTGCCCGAAGTGCAGAAACTGAACCTTTCACGCAACCAGCTGGTGGTGATTCCTCCTTCGCTGGGGAAACTGGACAGGCTGGTAGTACTGAACTTGGGTGGCAACTGCCTCAAGTGTCTGCCTAAAGAGATTGGGCTGCTGAGGAACCTGAAGGTCTTGTTTGTCAATATGAATTGCCTGACAGAAGTGCCAGCAGAGCTCAGCTTGTGCAGGAAGCTGGAGGTTTTGAGCCTCTCACACAACTGCATCTCACAATTGCCTTTGAGCTTCACCGATCTGACGAGTTTGAGGAAACTGAACCTCAGTAACAACCGCTTTGTGCAAATTCCTCTCTGCATTTTTGCACTGAGGAGCTTAGATTTCTTGCACCTAGGGTCCAACAGGCTTGAAAACATCGCAGAAAGTGTCCAGTATCTGGTCAATCTGCAAATCTTTATCATAGAGAATAACAACATACGCACCCTACCACGGTCCCTCTGCTTCATCACCACCCTGGAGTTACTAAACATCGATTATAACGCCATACAGACTCTCCCGGATGACCTCTACCTGCTGCGTCGGCTGCCACGCATCGCCTGGAACCCGATGGACAAGGGCCTCCACATCGCCCACAACCCCTTGTCCCGGCCCCTGCCCGAGGTCGTCGAGGGGGGGCTGGATGTCCTCTTCAACTACCTCAGGGAGAAAAAGGAGCACAATTAAGTTTCTGCTGAACTTGCGATTAAGCCTGTCATCAGGACTCAGTCGTACCAGAGCGCTTCCCTGCACAGGCATTTGCACTTCATAACACTCGGGTTTCGAAGACTGTGGATGGCGTTAGTAATGACTGGAGGAAAGCAAGTATGATAGTCTTGATTAACTGTGTGAAGAGTAAACTTTCTAAAAATATCCCCCTCTGTAACCTTCAGTGCTGGAGTGTTTGTGATTTTTTATGGAAAAAAAAAAACCAACCCGAAACCAAACAACAAGCAACAACAAACCTATGATAAAACATTTGCTCTTCCTTTGACAGAAATAAATTAAGGCAGACTGCTGGAAGTGCAGAAACGTGTATTTGCCAGCTATTAGGGTGAAGGAATATTAGTCTAAATGGGATTTACTATATGTGATTGCAGTTGCACTTTAACTCCTGCTCACTTCTTCATACGCAGATAAACCACTACGTAAACAAACACTGCTATCTAAGTGAATCTCAAGGAAAATGTTTAATTTACTGTTTGGCAGTGAATATATCCTGGGCTATATTAGCCCACAGAGAGTGTATTACCAGTCACTTCAATACCATTTGTTGTTTACCCCACAGCTGTGAGCTGCCCTCTATAAATTCCAGGTGAACATTGCTGCCCCTGAGGAGATTTCCCAATTCTTTGGAAGAAGACCCCAAACTTTCCCAAAACCCCTAGTTCCCCTCCTGAGACATGCAACCTTTCCCGCGGAGCCTCCTTGCGTGCCTACAGCGGTGCATCACATCAGCCAGGAGCAGCATCCACACCAAGTGGAGAAATGATCGTGGGTCCTTATTCCCTCTAACAAAGGCTGTCAGATGAAGTTGCTCATTACTCACTGAACGACTGCACTCCGTTCCCTCTCCAGCATCCCTGCAATCGGAGCCGTGGAGTAACTTCACTCAGGAGGCAGTACATCTCCTAAAGGTGAAATATTTCTTTCAGGAAAAGCTGCATCAAACCAATCATCAGCTTAAGTAAGGGCTTCAAAAACAAATAGTTATTTCTGTGATTTTCTGTATCAGCCAGTAGCATAAAAGTCAAGTCTTATGTGGTTTCTCGTATTGATCTTCTGTGAATGTCCTTCATCAAAGTTTTATCTGGTAATAAAGAGGCAGTATGAAAGAGCTGTTAACAATTTATGCAACCTGTGTTTCTTTTTTGTTCCCTCACTCCAGTGTAAAACAGAACGAACTCTGCAGAAATCAGTTGAGATAAATGCTTGTAATGGCAGCATAAGAGAGGAATGAGCCTGTAATTCTTGAGCTAATTAAGAGTATTCGAAGCCACTTTTAAAGTGCTTCCTACCCTATGTCAAATCGCAGGAATCAATGATTACTTTCTAAAACATAATTTGCTCAAAATTACGGAAGGCTGTGGAAGGCTGATCCTGCTTCTGGTGAAGTTAATGGGCAAACCCTGGCTGAGGGAAAAACTCTCCAGCAGAGGTAGAAGCAGCCTCATAACAGCAGACAATTATGTAATTCGCAGGTACGCGCCAGCAGACGCAGCACCTTTGGCCACGCTAACATTATCAGTGGGGTATGGAACGCAGCAATGGCGAATTAGTGCTCACAGAATATTCCACTCCGGGGCTGCTTAGCCTGGTGTTTTATTATGTTGGATTGCTTTCTGTACAGGCTGTTATCTTAACAGAGAATTTCAGCGTTACACCCAGGAACTGCTGTTTCCAAGTGTGCAGCCAAGGACAAATCTTCTGTTTCTAGCATAACTAGAAAGCAAAGAAATCTTTTTGAAGGGCACTTTTGCTCAAGCATTAAGCAAACAAAAAAAAAATGAAGCAAATAAACACAAAAGCACAGTTATTTTGTGACTTTTTTTACATATGTTTCAAATGCAAAATTATTGTATATCTAGTTTTACATGGATTTATTTAACCCGTGCAATGGGATTTATAACAAAGTTCCAAGAGTTTAAATTAAAAATACATCTAAAAAATTAATGTGATTCAATCAGTGACAAGAAATAAAGCTACAATTATTTATAGAAATACCGACAGACAATTCTTGGAGGGGATTAGGCACAGATTATTAACTATCCTAAATGTCCATTTCATGTCCCTAAGTCTGGCGTTCATGTAAACATTGCAGTCCTGCAATAGTGCTTTGCAGGAAAATTAGATGCCTATGGCATTAATCACCTGAAAAGATTTTCCACATGTCAGTATCCAGGATTACATGACACCAGATAGCCTCCAATGTGAGCTGACAAGAAGAGGTATGCACAGTAATTTACGTGGAAGATGTGAGACTGGGCTGCGTGTGTTCATTAGGATACCACTACAGAGGGTGAGAAACAGTGCATAACTCAAGAAAATGGTCTCCAGACAGGGGATTAAAAGGCAAATTTGACATAATCAAATGCATCTGGAAAAGCAGTTATAATATGAAATGCAATGCTAATAATTTAAAATTCAATTATTCAATTGAATAATAATAACCTTTTACTCAAGCTAATAAACCTTTGTAACCATACGAAACACATAAAAGTCTCTGCCTTTTTATACAGAATAATAAAATTCATTGAATAAATGGTACTTTAATGTATAATTCAGATTTTACCATTAAGAAGATAATTTCTACTGAACTGCTTTAGTCTTTCTTTCATTTCTGAATTAAGACCCTAATAAATAGCTTTCTCGGAGATACAGCAAATGATCTCACATGACTAAAGGTAGCGTTCTGAATTCTTTCTGTGAAAAGAAAAGACTGTTTATCACTGTTAATGCAAGAAATATGCGTGAGCTGCAAATAAAGGTATACGTATCTGTGTCTGAGAGGGGTAAGATAGTGAAAGCAAAGCAAGAGGTGCGGGAGGGAGACAGAAAGCATGACATCATGCACTGGCCCTAGTTTTGAGCCGGGCATTAGCAAAGAATTGGTGGATCTCAGCATTGGCATCTGATATTAGCTGTACAGATGACAGGGAAAAAAGGAGCTGAAACGCTGCAGAGACCGTAGTCATATCTTATAATATATGATGCCAGTACCATTTCTATGTGTATATTAAATGATACAATTTCGAACTTACAATCTTTCAGAGAACTATGTGCGGAATGTTACATTCGCTTCTCATACTCACTGAAGTTTTCTCATCCTAAGAAGCCGCATAACTTTCAATGCATCTATTATTTTTGTTGTTATTTGTGATGGTGGTCTTCAAAGGAATGGAAAAAGTGGGATCTGCTCGTGGAAAAGGATACTGTCTTGGCAGGGTGACTTTTCTATGGCTATCACTCAGAGAACCTCTCAAACAGCTTAGAAAAATTCTTGATGTGGACAAAACAAAGAGCAAAGCACAAGAACAAAGTAGAAAGAACATAGTCAGGGGTCAAATGGTTGGGATAAATGCAATATACAACAGGACTATACAATTTGCTCTCCAGGTAACATCAAATACTCTGGTGGTCCATTTGGTGAGGTGAACTGCTTCCGTCTATTTTTATTTTAAATCGAAAAGAAAGTTGCATTCTGTGAAAAGTTTAAAGTGTAGTCAACAAACACCACTTTCGAAAATAGGAAGGTTTCAGGCTCTTGGCCTAACCAAAGTTAGTGACTTCAACCTTTGACTGCAAGGCAAACATTTTAATCTGAAATGTTGCTGTAACAGCTCACTGGGAGCAAAAGCTGAAATGTGTTGCCCCTGCTGCTTTGGGGCTACTGGCCAAGACTGCATGTGGGCAAGCTTCCTCACATCGCTTGTGACTTATGACTTCCCAAAACACATTGCAATGTCCCAGCAGCCCCGTGGGGCACCCATGGGCATGTAATCTGGCCAGGAGCACCAGCCCGTTATGTGAGTGAAGCACCAAGAGCCTGCACAGACCAGGGTGGGTGTCCCGCTAGA
>VWZZ01002224.1:78049-127080 GCA_013399095.1 Psophia crepitans | reverse complement strand
CCCAGCCTGTAGCGCTGCCTGGGATTGTTGTGGCCAAAGTGCAGGACCCGGCACTTTACCACATTAAACCTCATCCCATTGGCCTCTGCCCAGCGATCCAACCTGTCCAGGTCCCTCTGCAGAGCCATCCTACCCTCCGGCAGATCAGCCCTTCCCCCCAGCTTGGTGTCATCTGCAAACTTACTGAGGGTGCATTCAATTCCCTTATCCAAATCATCCACAAAGATGTTGAAGAGGATGGGCCCCAGCGCCGACCCCTGGGGCACACCACTCACGACCGGTCATCACTTGGATTTCACTCCATTCACCACCATTCTCTGGGCCCGGCCATCCAGCCAATTATGAACCCAGCGAAGAGTGTACCTGTCCAGGCCATGGGCTGCCAGCTTCTCCAGGAGAATGCTGTGGGAGACCGTGTCAAAGTCTTTGCTGAAGTCTAGGTAGACTACATCAAGTAGTCAAGAATAGTGAAGACTGAAAGTATTGTGCTCAATGCAAACTGCTGTATTAATAAACTGAAGGATATCTGGTCTTCTGCATAATATCTGGTATTTAATCGAGAAGAAGATACAAATATGGCTCAAGTCCATTTTCAAACTGGAGCAATTCAAACGCAATTCTCTTACTTCCCAGGAGAGTATTCTAATCACTCAGTAGCTAGAAGGAGAACAGTGGTCCTTACAACTTCTGTATCAAAATATTAAGCCCTTCTCTGTAGAGAGTTTCAGAATTTTCTATGCTGTGTATCTCAGGTGACTGGAAGCATCAGACATTTGGTTCTCATCCAGGAAACCTGAGCTCAGAGACAGGCAAGAGTTCAAATGTCTTTCTGTGTGCTTAGTGCTTTCATTCACCTACTCCTGCTTGCTAGAAGACACCTTGGACAGAGAGCACAGATGGAGGTAGTGTTTTCGTCTTCTTCAAAGACTTTTTTTCAAATAATGGCTTAAGTCTACCATTTCTGGGTTCTACAGCTGTTACTGCTGTAGGATACTGTGCAGATTTGTAAAAAGTTTTTTGAAAAAGAATCCAATTACATTGAAACTGGAAGCAAACTTTCACCCTCATAAGACATTTATGTTCTTCTTAGATAAATTGTGATTTGATCTTAATCTACCTTTTTTTGTTACTCGGAGTTACATGTGATTTTAAAATGTTGATTTTCCTTCCAGAATATGTTCATAGAAAACAGGTAGCTTTTCTGGCTTTCTTTTGCCTTCTAGCTGACAAGACTGCAAGGACATACATTGATATAGAATGTTAGCTGTCACCTCCTTACTGTGTTACCCTAATGAAGAATATAGTGGATGGTGATTCTGACCCAGTTGCAAGATGTTAAATTTCTTTAAGACATTTTCGGCATTATTCTTTTGGGAAATCATTCTTTTTATGTTTGGACAGTCTATGGTTCACTGCAAAATGTCTGCATGAAATCAAAAGACCTATCAAAATGAAGACGACATACTGAGACAAATTTATTAAATATACTTTTCTCGTAAGACATCTCTTTGAGGTTCTGTCATCCTTTCCCATTTGCACTATAGAAAACATCAAGCATACAGAATTATAAGTAAAACCTTTAAAAGGTAATCAGGTGGGTATTTCAGAAATTACCATTTTAGTTCCTATTCAGAAAACATAATAAAATTGCATTGGGGAGGAACACTGGAGCTGAAGAAAATAAAAGGGAGAAGAAACCCCAGAAAACATAATAATTTTGTTGTCTCCTAAACCAGAATGAATTTCACAAAAAAAGAGATGTACTTGGATTTATACTTTGAATGCAAAAGCAGAACCCACTGAACCTTGTTGGGGGAACACAGAAAAGTATCGAACTGACTAACCTATTTTGCCACCCATGAGAAAAACATCAGACACAAGAAGTGCAAAACTGGCTGCCATTGCTGCGTCTCTACATTCCCTCAAAAATTATTGACTCCTCAAGCTGCAATCCTTATACCCTATACTCCAGAAAGCTTCACTGATCAATGGTGGTGGTCTCAACCAAGCTTTGTTGTTTCCAATTTCATAGCTTATTAACCTCCCAAAGGACCCAATTATCTTTTCTCAGATTTACAATCACTCAAATCCCACCCTTTCTGAGCAGAAATTATTTTACAGCTCACTAAAAGATTTAGTTGTCTAAAATACAGTCTGTATCGAATATGAGGATTAGCTCTCAATCAGTTATCCCAATGATGTGCTTTATGTAACTGTGAATTTCCTGAAATTCTATTAAAGCTTTTTAGCAACTCCAAATTTGCCTAAAATTGCAAGTCTCTGTATACCAAGCTCTTAATCAGTGTTGACAAGGCTGGGTCAGTAGGTTAGTTCACACCTGAGATGATCTGACTTCAGAAATATTGTGCTCTTTCCTGCAGAGCCTCTGAGGACCTTAGGTAATAGCAGCCTAAAGTGTGTAGTGCTGGGTTTCACACAGAGGCAGCAGATAGGCCATTGCCATTGTTCTTTGAAATTACAGAGAGAAGATGACAATTATACTTTTCACGAAATCACAGGACAAATTAGTTGAGTTTTTATGTGAGGTCTCGAGATTATCCAGTTCAAAACCCTTGCTCAGGACAAGGTGACCTAGATCAGGTAGCTCAGGACAATGTCCAATAGTGTTTTGAATACCTCCAAGGATGGAGACTCCACAACCTCTCTGAGAAACCTGTTTCAGAGTTTGACCATCTTATGGACGTCATGCTTCTATTCAGCACCCTCTGAATCAGGCAGTTAATTCACACCTCACCTCCTCAGTCCCAGTCTTTGCACTGTGATGGTATGATACCATGAGATTCACACTTTGATACAGCCTGTTCTCTGTGTTACTGATGATAGTTTGTCTCTCTTCACAGTGCTGAGCTAAAGCCTAATCTTGTGACTGGTGACAGCCTGCAAGAGGGAAATGTTGTGTTGCAGGCAGTCAGCAAAAACACTTAAATATATTCAACAGCATGCATCAGTGATTCTATACATGGCTGCAGAGATCAGGAAAGAGGCAGAGAAGCTTAGAGAACAGATTGATTAATGGTGAAAATTCATGGTGAAAATAGCCAAATGCCATATTGTATTAAGTTGAAAGGAAGAATCAGGAAAAGGAAAAGAGATGACAGCTCAAGTTTTGAGGCAAGAACATAATTAGATGTCAGGCAAATTTCATAATGGCATGAAGTCCATAATGTTCAGCTCACAGAGCTGAGTAGAGTGGAAGAGGAATCTGTGCATCAGAGTGAGTTTGGAACAGGCAAGATCTGGAGTCAGATTGGCAAAGAGGAAAAAAACTTCAAGAGCCAGGACAAAATTTTAGGCTTTAGGTGCTCTCCAAGGTGACGTGCTTTTCCAGGGGCCTTCTTTTGTCTCTGAAGGCCAATGAACGGAAGGCTGAGAATGGGCATTCTACTTTATCATGGCAACAGCCATAGATTTCCAGTGAATGACATCTACTAATCAAGATATACCCTTAGATGTGTGCTGAAGGAACTAGCTAAAGTTGAGTTTGCTGCTGTCTTTATTGTGATGTGAAGACCTGAGCCTGAACAAATTACAAGAGATCTCAGGATTTTCTCTGTGCTTTGGTCTTTGTATCTGTGCATCTTGATCACAAGATGCACAGCAGAAGCTGTATCTAAACAAGACCATCAGCTTTCACCCTATATTTCCACTACCTATTTGAAGATACAGATAGCATGAGTGTCTCACATGTGTGTGTTTTGTGCAGGACTCAATAATAGTGTAAAGTATCAGAGTTCAGCTGTCTTTTAGTATGAATGGATACCCTAATTTTATAGCTATTCAGAACTTGTGCTGGATCTCTTTTATGAAAACATGATGAAAGCTTTTATCCGATCATCTGTATCACTTGCTAGTGAGTCTACCCATTGGTGAGAAAGATGGTCGAGTGTATCACTGGGTAGACAAGAATATATTTATTAAAATAATAGTAAGAAAGCATTGCCCTCTGCTGGAAGGAAGGTGCTAAACCCTGTATCAGCGATGGACTCATAGATAGTATATCTGAGGATGAGTATTAGAAAGTTTGTGTATCTGCAGGGCCACTTTGAATAGTTGCTGATTCACTCTGGGTATTATGATATCAGTACACTTTCAGCTTTTCATAAATAGCCTCTCAAGTTGCAAAGTAGATGTTACCATTTAAGTATATATAGCTTTGTTCAAAGTGCCAAATAGCTTGTGATGTGTGTAGGTGGATCTGGAGAAGCTAATGATATTGAACTCAAATGCCAAACTAGAGAAGTGAAAACTTGTATCTGTCACCAGTCAAAATTCTGGCACATGGATCTCCCTTCGGATGCTGCACAACCTGCTACAGCAAACTCTGTGACATGTCAAGGCATGCCAAAAATCGCTGTGAAAGAACACTTGGAATACTCCTGCTCTCAATATCCTGAATCAATGTACTTTTGTCCTTGATCTCTTAGACTTTTAACTGAATATTCTCACATATGAAAGCAATGCAGCCATTCAGATCACAGATCAGACTAACTTCCCAAACAACCCAGTCTTTTTCATCTTAGGAAGATCTTTCCAGAAAAAGAACTAATTAAACCATACCTCAATATTCAGTGCAATTATATAAGTGATCCACAGTTTCTGTCCCATTTCAAAGTGATTTTTCTTTCTTTTAAAGTCTGACCTTCTAAATTCCTCTGTGCATCAGAGAAAGCCAGTGAAAAGTTGAAAAAGAATATGAGGCTAGTCACTGAGGGTGGCATTCACTTTATTTCATTTTAGCTATCTGAAATCTAGATGGGTAGGCCTTTACTCAGCACTTTGTTATAGATAGCAGATGGAGAGAGAAAAAGAGAGATCTAGATACCTAGTGATTCCATTATCTTAGACACTTGATGATGGATGGTTTGAGGGGGGGATTCCTGTTGGATGTGATAATATGCTTCTGTTGGCTATAGAAAAAACCTGTATAACTAGTTTTACCTATATTCACAACTTCTAGGTGCCAACCATCATCCATATTGACATGATGAATCCCATTCCCAATGTTTGTGCAACAGAGTCATTGTACTGTGGCCTTACTTTCAGGCTGTCCAGACTAGCTGCTATTGATGTCCCTATGAGCTTTATTAATTTCTCTTCCTTTTTCCCATATTATGTCTTGTTTACAGATAACACTTTTTGCCCTTCTGAAGTGTTATCATGCTATTAAAAAAAAAAAGCAAACATTCCTGAAAGGGTTATTACATGTTAAATATAGAAACAATCCTTAAAGCAATCACATTCCTTGCGTGATTAACTCATGACAGTTGCATCACTTTGCCACTACTTTCAAAGTTTCCTTTGACTAAAACTCAATATTTTCATGTACTGTGAGAATCTTTCATGTTTTGTTGATGGATATACAGTATTTAGAATACACTTTAAAATGCCAGAAGTCGGGTTGATTACTTCAGTCTAGGATGGTATGGATACGTGAACAGTGAATGAAAACTGACAAACTATATCCAATATCAGTACTGTAAAAGAAAGAATTAACTGCATCTGATGTTTAAAAAAAAAAAAAGACAAAAAAAGACACAATTTTTGTGATTAGAGCCTGAGAACCTGATAAAAAGATCAAGAAGTATACCATGGAGGTTAGACTTAAAAATTACTGTACCTGGTAAAGAATACTGAATGATCTCTATCACCCTGACTCAACAATCATCCTGAATTTACAAATATCAAGCCATTCTGTAGTTTTCCCAGTCTTGCATTATTTCCATGAAGTGCATATATTGAGGAATAATGTAAAATTTCATTTCTGAATAAATGGAAGGAGGAATGTCTACTAGATGTGACCAAAATAGCAATAGACTCAAAAGGTCAATGTTATAAGTTTGCCTTTCAGAAGGGCTTCCAAGAAACAGGAAAAAAGCAAAATCAAACTAACAAACAAAAAAAGTAAAGTTTTATTTTGCAAAGGAAAAAAAATCAAATAATAAAATGGAATAATTAACTAGAGTTGTCTGAGATCTGAAAGTAAATCAGCTTTGTAATACACACACAATGTAATAACTAAAGGTTTATAGTACCAACTGACTTGGTACTTGCTCATAAATAACAACCTCCATTCATTATCCCTCTATAAAACTGTCATAAATAGTGTATGCCATTCATGTTTTGCATCTTCCTTACAAAACCGTGAGGCTACAATTGAAAAACAATGCTCATAATGTCTAAGTTGCAATATGTTGGCAAATGTTTTACATTTAAATATGTTAATTAAAAGTAGGTATTTTATTATGAAAGACATTTTATTAAGTTTGAAAGATTGCTAGAATAATGAGATGCATGTAGAAAATAATTTTGTAAACAGTGAAAACATAAGTATTCAAGATTTATGGTTAATTCTTTATTTACACCTAGTTTTGAAACTGAAGTCAATGGGGCAGCAAAAAATAATAATAAGATAATAAACTTGACTATTTTGGTTTTGAATTTACAGATACTATGCAAAATATAAATATAAAAAAGAAAAGGATTTAGCCCTAAATTGTTAACGTAACAAAGCAACTCAAAGGTATTGTCTTCATTTTTACTGTCTTCTGGAATTGTGTGGGAAAAAGTCCTAAGCATTTTCTGTAGTTTCCTGTATACAGAAATGCTGAGCAATCATTTTTTTCTTCTAATTTAATCAGTTTTAGCTTAGTATAGTTGTACTATACAGTACAGTACAATTACAGTACTGTACAGTACAGTACTACTACATATACTTTATGTTTTATGAAGCAATAAGATAGAAATCTACCATACAGTTATTATGCTCTTATTTTAAACATAGACATGTAAAGTCAATTGGAAAGTTATTAACTTTTAAATAATATTTTCTCAACTTCTATAGAAATATTTTGAGATGATTCAAGAATCAAATTTCTTCACTCCAGTTTTTCTTCCATTAATCCATAGTGATTTTATAACCGTCATGGAAGTAATTTTAATTTTCTTTTCTTTTTTATTTAATACATTGTCACCTGTGTAAATAATGTGTCACATAAATAATTACGCATGAAAAATGAACTTTCTAAAAATAAGAATCTATTAGATACAATAATAGGCATATTACATTTTTACTATAGAAATAAAAAATAAGATTTGGTCTGTGGCTTGCATTCTCAGAAAAAGCAAAGCAAACACCAAGATACAGTCTTTGATAAAACAAGCATTTAGTACCAAGAAAAAGGGTATTTAGCATAAGGCCAGGAGGTAGCTTCAGATTCCTTACTTGAAATTTGACATGTTTGGAATTTGCCATAACATTTGGAAAGTTCAAACTATTTATAAAGAATTTTACTCTAATAATGGATTCACAGCAGTGGAGTCACAAACATTTATGATTTTTGTCCTGTCAATATATTCATGAAGTCACTAGTCATGAAGGCAAAGAATACCCAACAAACATATCACCAGTTTTGCATAACAATGTGAGATTAAAAGAATTAAGGTTAGATTAAGAATTCAACCTAACGTTCAGCACATTTTACTTCTGATTGAAATAGAAAATCAGAAATCTATTCAGAAATAATTTCTGACTAAAAATATCTCCATTTCCAAAATAAATACTTGAATGAGAAAAATATGCATAGTGACATACAACTTGGAAGCATGAAAGTGCCTTGTAAGTGTGTAAAGTGAATATTAGATCTATTAGTCTAGCTTTTAAATAATATGGTTTGATTTGCAAGAATACTACAAATTAACAAATATAACATCTATTCCTCTTCCCAAGTCTGTATAAACATATCTGTAGGGATAATGACACGTAGATAATTTGCTTCATAATGCATGATTGTACTGGTGGATTTTTCATAACACCATTCATTTCCGTAACTGGATACTACAGTCAAAATAAAAGTGAGAGAGAAGCATGTCTCTGTTCCCTCCACAGTTCTATAAAATTTGGCTTCAGTTTCCATGGTTTAAGCAAACATGATTTACATACTTTAATTTAACTGCTGTTTGAGCTACTAAGTATTCTTTTTAGTTTCGTATTTGAACTAAACCATCAAGTGATACAACCAACATCTCTTTGTTGGGTTTTGTCTGCTTTTTAAACAGCATCACAAGCTCACAAAAAATGGCTTGTATCAAATGACACATAATCTTATAATTTGCAGGGGGAAAATTTTAAGAAAGCCTCTAACCTTCAATGAAATCATAAATTGGGAAAGATGGCATTCAAAACACTAGAAGAAAGCACTACAGAACTATTTCTACCCACAGCATTCTAAAATACTGCTTAAAGTAAGAAAAAAGTAAATTAATGCATCCGATGTTTTGTTTGGTTGCTGACTACAAAACACTTATTCACATATGTTCAAGTTTTTTGGGACTTAACTATTGCTGTGATTGACATGAGAGAAACAAACAAACAAACAAAGAGTAAGATTTATATCTCTCCTTATACAATGGAGTTTGTGGCTAGGCGTATCGATATTTTTTCAAAACCACATTTTTCTTTGTCTCGGAGTCTTTCTATTTCTTCTGTCAGCATTAGAACAATCAAACTGCAGCAAAGACAGCAGCCTAGAAATCTCAGAGTGCCTGTCACTAGCTTGACACCTTGCAGTGTCCCTTCAGTTCATCCGGTCTGGAATTTTTTTTAAGAGCATGCTCAGAGACTCTGACCCCTGATATACACGTTCAATTTGCAATAACTGCCTGGAAAACTTGGAATGTTCTTGTGAATTTAACAACTCCATAAAACATTACTTTGCAACAGCTGTTAGTTGTCTGACCCTCTTTCTAGCATATCATATTTATTTTATATGCCAGAATGAAAACTGAGTCAGACATTTTTTGTCATGGGCCTCATTGTCAGGGCCTGGCAAAATATCTGCTTAGAATTTTTCTGTCAGTTATGTTCTCTATATTAAAAGCGTATATACTTGCCACAGAATGCTTTCTTCATTTTCAATATTTATTCAAGCAACAGAAGAACAGGCTTTGAAGCGAACTGAAATCCATCACAGCTTCTCCTGAGCTGCTAAGTAAGCTGTATTCTTTAGGAAAATGCTTACCCAAGCCAGCTAGGGAAAGCTACAGAAATAAGTAATAAGACTGGATGTTTTTGTCTTGTCGTAAATACCATGATACAGTAAAGAACTGTCATTTCCAAATACAATTAAAAAAAATATAAAAGAATATGTTAATTTGTACTGATGAAAAACAATTCTAAATTAGAGTTTTGCCTGTTTTATATTCTGCAATACTGAGTACACAATTCTTAATGGAAAAAAGCTCTTTCATCATGCTTTAAAGTTTGAGATTGGTACATTTCCACAAAACACATCCAATCATTTAACATTTTTAGACAGGGAAATAATCTCTTAAAAAGTCTCTGGCAAACTCTGGAATACAGTGATTTATTTTCTGTCTATACCAGACAAGCTTCTTAAAGGAGGGATTAAAACTACCCTTAGACTTGAACATATAAGGAAAATCTAGCTTGTGTAGAAAGAGTTTTTAGTTTTTGGTGTTTGGGCTTTGTTTTTTCCTGCTTAGTCATCTAAATTCTTTGTGGTAATCTTACAGTATCAGGATTTTTATTTTCCATCATGATACCTTGACATATATTTCTTTCCTGAAATATACAAGAATGTACTGCAAATCAGGTCAGGAAATTACAGGGAAATAACGTTGAGAACAGGAATAGAAATTGTTTAGTTCAGTGAGACATCCATTCCCAAAAGAGAGTTATTTTAAAATGAGTTTTAATTATTCATTCTAAAGCAGCCATTCAGTTCCTGAATGTAGCCATAAAATATTCAAAACTTGGTATGAGGAATGACAAATGAAATTCTTGTACTGTACTTTTAAAAGTGCATGCCCAGCTTCAGAGTTGTTACCAAAAATGTTTCTCACTCGACATTCTGAAATACAAGAGATTATCTATGTCAGCTATAATGGAATTATAAGAGGAGTCCTAACAACTTAAATATGAAATTACTCATTCATTTTCTACCTGAAAGTAATTCTCTGTTATGCACAGAAGACAGTAAATATGTATGTGCCAGTCTGAGCATAATTTCACTTCTTTGCCTGTGACATTGCTATCTCAGCCTTCTACAGCCTCTAAGATTTCTCATGATCTTATTTTCCACATCTCTGGGACATCCACAAGATTACTGCACTCTGCTGGTGCCATAGCTCTTGTCAGATGGCACACGGATTGCAATCATGCAGTCCTTTTGTCCAACAGTAATTTGACATTTCTGAGTATGAAAGGAAATGGATTCTGAAATCCAAATAAATACCTTATTTTGAACATGGCATGTGCTGACTGGCTTCAGAGATATCTTACTGTTGCTCTCTGTCTCATAACAAAACAGTTAAGTTTTATTATTTCTGATTTAAGCACAGAAAATAAACACAACTTTTCATATGAATTTTTGTGAAATTGTAAAACAGGAAGAACCAGTGCATCAGGACAGTCCTTGCCATGGGTATTAAGAACAATTTGATTAAAAGCTACAGGTTGTTTGATTTTCTCTGAAAGTAAACGTTGTATCTATGCCTTAGCATGAAAACAGATATCTTTAATCTAGGCTGATGCTGATATGGGGGGAAGAAGAGAGAAGCAATCCTGTGCTACAAATTCAGCCATTCCTCTTTTTCTTTGCTCTCAGAGATGCATAGACCACCGAATTACACTGATTTTTGTAATTCATAGATTCCAAGAAAGTATCACATAAATTCAAATATATCTAGCATATTTTTATACATATTATACCTTTATTTATACATACTATATATATATTAAGTGCTTGAAGAAAAGACTTGCTGAGACACAATCATCTGCCTCTGCATGTGTAGATTAGTGCATGGAATAGGAACAGAAAATGTGTCTCAATTCCTGCATTAACCTTTACTGCATTATGGTAAAGATTAATGATAATACCCAGGAAAACTCAAGTGTCAATATTGGTGTGGGTAGAACATTTTAGGAAAGGATGTTCTTACTAATGCATGTCATTAAATGGAAGAAACGGAGGAAATGTATGACTTTGCATCCCAGTAGTGACTTTCAAGCATGTTTTAAAGTACATTAATATAGGCAAAAAGGTATCTCCAAAACCATGAAGAATAGATGTTTGCTGTGCCTCATAAATCTATTAACTAGTTAAACTAATTGAAAAATTAGCCGAGTGTCCTGGTTTCAGCTGAGAGGGGGTTAATTTTTTTCACAGTAGCCAGTATGGGGCTGTTTTGGGTTTGTGCTGGAAGCAGCGCTGATAGTGCAGAGATGGTTTTGCTGTTGCTGAGCGATGCTCACACAGAGCCAAGGCCTTTGCTGCTTCTCGCACCGCCCCGCCGGCGGGATGGCTGGGGGTGTGTAGGGAGCTGGGAGGGGACAGACAGGGCAGCTGACCCCAACTGACAAAGGGATATTCCATACCATATGGCGTCATGCTCAGTTTATAAGGGGCTGAGGGAAGAGGAAGAGGGTGGCGGTGATGTTCAGAGTGATGACATTTGCCTTCCCAAGTAACCATTACGCATGATGGAACCCTGCTGTCCTGGGGATGGCTGAACCCCTGCCTGCCGTGGGGAGTGGGGAATGAATTCCTTGTCTTGCTTTGCTTGTGCACGCAGCTTTTGCTTCACTTATTAAACTCTTGTATCTGAACCCACGAGTTTTCTCACTTTCACCCTTCTGATTCTCTCCCCTTTTCCAATGAGGGGGATGGAGCAAGCATCTACATGGTGCTCAGCTGCCGGCTGGAGTAAAACCACAACACCAAGGAAAGTTGGGTAACACTTCTCCATCTAATCCCGATAACGCGGAACAACTTTTTCTGTAGAAACATGTCACGTTGATCTCCAGATATCACTGTAGGAAGCTGAAATTTTAATACACTGTTGCCAAAATAAATTTTGATATTAGGATTTAATATTGTTTCACTTGTTATGAAGAATAACTTTTAGGAAAATATTCAATGGAATACAAACTTACATTACACATAACTATCAGTAATGTATCAACAGTTACTAGGATTGAGATAAACACCATGTAAAACCGTCCTCTCACTTCTGGAACCATTTTTTGTGCAGCATTTTCTAAGGATTGATTCTTAGTTCATATGACTCTACATTGTTTTTGCAGTAGATATCTACATAGCTGTAACTTTTCACTGCTTTGAAGCATCCTTTTTTGCCCAGAGGAAGAGAGATTACTCTTTGTCAACAGTTCATCAGCTTTACCCTGATATTGCCAAGGTTCTTTCTTTCATTTTCACTTTTACCTTTTTCCCCAAGACATCCTCTTCCTGTTTCTCACTTGTGCATTGATTTTAGGGGAAACATAAAATTCTGATGCAATACTTCTTTTTTCTTTTTCTTCACCACTGTTTCTGATAGAGATAGAATTTTGGATACCAATTTATTCTACAAAAATATTAGTAGTGAAAATTATATCAGATTGGTTATGTACTAAAATTGCAAATTATTTTTGCTTTTTTCCCCTCTATTCTAGTGTTTTTAAAAATAACATATGAATGTGTCAAATATTCAGTAGATTGGGCCATTATTTTTCTTCTTTCTTCATTTATGATTCTATTTTTGTTTCAATGGCCCAGGACTCATAGAGGTCATCCCTTTGAATACACCAGTTTTTTTTACTCACTATGAACTGCTTCCTTTCATACCTAAGCTAACAGTTGAGCAGTGATGTTCTAACATCTTTTTCTGTCTGTGAATTGCATGGATCCATTGTTGTTTCAGCATGAATACCCTTGATAGACTTTTGTTGATTTTAAAAAAAATTACATCTTTTCTGTTTTCATGGGAGACAGTCTAATAGACTACAGTTGTGCATAAGTACATTGTGTCATCTGTGTCTTTAGACCAGCTAGTTTGTCTGTGGTGTTATCAATTGATATTTTGTATCTCGGAAAGCTGTGCAATTTTTAGTCTTTTAAAACCAGCTCGCCCATTTTTCCTGGTTTTCATAGAATCCTAGAATCATTAAGGTTGGAAAAGACCTCAAGGATCATCTAGTCCAACCGTCCTCCTACCACCTATTACCCACTAAACCATGTCCCTAAGTACCACATCCAATCTTTCTTTAAACACCCTCAGGGAGGGTGACTCCACCACCTCTCTGGGCCACCCATTCCAATGCTCCTCTACCCTTTCCAAGGTTTTGTATGAAAGAAGAAGTTGCTGATTATATTTGTGAGTTAGAGAGCCATCACAAGCAGTTTGGTAATATGAGAAAAGAATCTTGAAAATAAAAAGTATTTTAGTTATATGATTAAGCCATATTAATTAAATTACAAATCTCCACAGCTTCACTTATACCCAGGTTCTTATCTTTCAATTCTTCAGGTTTTTCTGGTGCTCTGCAATAATTACACTACAAACATTCATTAAATGTTTCACTCAAAAAGGTCTTTTTCTTCTACTCATTAGATATAATCCAAATATTTGTTGGGTATACAGGTTAGATTACCTCATGTAACTTTTTGCATATACATATCCCTGTTCTGGACCACTTCTCAAACCCGTGCAAATGATCAATTAATCCATGTGTCAGTCATTCATTCTGTAATAGATTGCATCTCATCTTGAGGTGCCTCTTGTTCTCTACACAGTAGAGAGAATTTGCACGACTGTCATCGCCGAAACATTTGATTTTAGATAGCTAAGTTTGGTAAGATGATACCTGCTGCCTTGAGGAAAGCTAACTATTACATTCAAATCCCAATGGAAAAAATGTCATTAACACAGTTTCCACTATTTGTTGCCATTCAGCCTGTGTGTAAAGCCATTTCTTGAGTAACATCTATACTTTTTGTTATCAAATTGAATCCATATGCATTCAAATCACCTGGGTTTTAAGAGATTCTAGACTGCCTTTAACTCCACACCTTTAGAGAACATGGATAAATGAAAATTAATGTCTGAAGCTCTTTCATCAACATTAATCTTCTTTAGGATTAAGCTCTTGCCTCTGTGTAACTTTTGGCCCAAGATCAATGCAGTAAAATGTTTCTGTACTTTCACAGAATCATAGAAAAAACTAGTCTGGAAGAGACCTCTGGAGGTCAGCTACTCAACCATCCACTCAAAACAGGCCTAGCTTTAAATCAATCCTTTTATACATAAGCATCCATATTCTCAATTTATTATGGTTGCTGTGGCTCATAGTGTAATACTTCAAAGAAAAATAAACTCTAAACCTAAGCTTTTGGAATTTATACATTTTACATTTACTACAAAGTAGTTAGGTAGCTATGCATAATCATTGATGCCTACCACATGTGAAAAAGGCTATGATTCAGTAAGTTTCAGTTCTTTCAGTAAGGCAAAATCTCTTCTGGCCTCCCTTCTCCAGCTGAGCTGTCTTTTCCTCATGGCATTCTTTGTTGACAAGGGCTGTCACTGAAGGCATTCGGTTGCACCTTCTTACATCCCTACTACTTGTTCTTGAACTGAGGTTATTTAATCTCATATATATATGACAATACCCAGTCCTGGAGGTAATCAGCAGCTGCTTGCCACAGAGTCATTAAGAGTCAGTGCCTTTCCTAATACTAACCACATTTTCTGAACAGAACAGGACTATTCTGTTTTGATGACTTCCAAATTACTTTATTCATCTTACCAGACACCACCTACTCTTACTACAAAATGGAGATCCTAATCTATACTGAAGGTTACTATCATAAAGGATAGTTCGTAAAACAAAAAGGAATCAATGAGCTAACATGTATCCCCCAGACCATTATGACTTTATTTTCCTTCTGGTAACCCAAGTCATACATTGGAAAGTTTTAGGCAGTTACGTAAATCAAATGTTTTGAACAGAATCTATGGATTAACAACAGTATTTCAAAAGAGGAGAAAACAGTCTCTAAGAAATGTGATGCTTTATTTTGTTTTGAAGATTCATTTTGTTCAATAATTTATGGCATAACATCTTTCAGAACTCGGAAATACTCCACTGTTTGACACCTGCTTTCTGCAGAAGTTTTCTGCAGTAAATTATTTTTAAAATGTGGAATTTTCTAATTTTACAGATGGGAAAAGTTACTGACAAGGTAGAAAACTTTGCAACAACACAACATGAAAAGTCCTAAGAGGATGAAATATGCTAGGAATATGATACATGGCATACTTGGCATCACTAAAATATATTTATTTAATCCAGGAATTAATTGTGTACATTATAACTGAATTCAAAGAGATATCTAAGATAATAAATTAATCTTTTATACCTTTAGCTACTGATTTTATCTGTGAAATTATACTTTTTAAAGTCTTGTTAGAGATGGAGTTTTCAATAAAACAGTATTCAGTATACTAACTTTTGATGCCTCTGTTGTATTTCTGGCATGATTTTTTTCTCAGTCCATTTATACAGATTTATTTTTTTAAAATCAGAAGTCATTTCCACAATGGGCTTCTTAGATGGTGGAAATCAGCATAGTTACCAATTATTGTGGAATTAATGCATTTTTTCTAAAAGCAGTATTCTATGAAAGGGAAATCAGGTGCAGTTCAGAGAGAATCAGAAACTATTGATTCTAAATGTCTGATATGCTCAGTTTAAAAGATGACTATTTTTATTACTTCCATGTCAAATACAACTATATAAAAATGTGGATGGTTATATTTTTTACTTAATTACCTAGTCAACCTTTAGGTAGGTACCCCTGGCACTGTTGTAGGTATAGAATTTTAATACAGCAATGGAGTTTGCTTCAAACTGGACCTGAATTTGCTAAAGAGCAAGTCTGCTTGGTTATTTCCTTCCTCTAGAAAGAAACATGAATGGTGACTAGAGTTGGGGGTTTCGGTTTGTGTTGTTGGGTTTTTTTAATATTCGTGCTCAACAGTGCTTTATTTAAAAAAAAAAAAAGTCCCCTCATTTGTATAAACAATATTTAATCTCATTCTGTATTTTCTGGAATGAAAACTGGTTTTTAAATTGATCTGTATTTCTGATTAACTTTAATAGACATTTAGGGTTTTTTAAAAGCTATTATAATTTTACTTTGCCATTAACATTGGAAAGATTTGCGAGGATAAATAATTTCCCTGAAATAAAGTTAATCATGGATAGAGACTTGCTGTTGACTACAACAGAAGAGGGATAGAGACCAATGTTCTGATTCAAACCACTTTATAAAGCTATTAAATTTACTGCTGAGACTCTAGCAAAACTGATCAGCCTTTACTGAAGCAGCTTTCCCTGAAGGGTGCTCATCCATCTCTTAATCACCATTTATGTGGATATAGGTAAGTCACTCATGTACATACAGAGAGTAAGTTTTTGATCAAGTGTCATTGATTTCACCACTGCATTATAAC
Organism: Psophia crepitans; assembly: GCA_013399095.1. Classification (NCBI taxonomy): domain Eukaryota; kingdom Metazoa; phylum Chordata; class Aves; order Gruiformes; family Psophiidae; genus Psophia; species Psophia crepitans. Next base: position 110,745 of record VWZZ01002224.1, on the reverse strand, counting down.
TATATGCGATATTATTTCAGCATTTTTATGTCATTATACAGTCAAATATTGAGTTATCTCACTAGAATGATGTATTTTTATATATTTTATATAAGAAACTGGTTATGCAACAGTAATAAGCTTGCTTATTTTTCCTTTTCTTTTTTTTCTGACTCGACAGACACGTGTTTGTTTAAGAAGGAAAGGATCATGGTAGGGAAATAAAAAAATGAAGAGTATCTTAGTATGTTTACATCTTCTTGCTACACAGAATTATAATTTGTATATGACAATGTAAATAATGAAAGTCACTTGAAATCTGTTGTGGCTTAACCCCAGCTGGTAACTAAGCACCCAGTGGAATGGGGAGTGGAATGAAAAAAAAAAACCCACGTGGATTGAAATAAAGATAGCTTAATAGGATAACAAAGAATAATAATAATAACAACAACAACAACAACAAGTGATGCATAAACAGAATTGCTCACTACACGTGGAAGCAAAAAAAAACCTCCAATGCCCACTCTGTTTCCTATCCTGCCTCCCGGCTGGCTTTCCCAGCTACATGCAGAGCCTGATGTTCTCTGGCAGGGAATGTCCCTGTGGCCAGCCTGGGCCAGCTCTCCTGGCTGGGCTCTCCCAGCTTCTTCTGCACCTGGCAGGGCCTGGGAAGCTGGAAAGTCCTTGACTCAGGTTAAGTACTACAAATACTTAGCAACAGCTAAAAACATCAGTGTGTTATCAATATTATTCTCAACCTAAATCCAAAACACAGCACTATACCAGCTGCTAGAAAGTAAAATTAACTCTGTCTCAGCTGAAACCAGGAACATATCCACCCCTTATTCCATACCATCTGTGTCATGCCCAGGTCCTATACTTCCCTTATACATTCCAGTTAATCACTATCACTTTTATAGTCTTCTAATACGTATACACAGATACCATTCATTTAGTTTATGAGTCATCCTTCTAAAATGTCCATTGAGTTCATTTAGTCCTTGGCTTTTGTGTTTCATCTGTCATAACAACCTCTCAGGGCAGAGAGACAGTGCGCAATGTTGGATTGTTTCATGCTGCATCCAGAGCTTGTAGCTGATATATTTGGCACAGTCCATGATCACAGACTGTGGGTTGAAGACATCAATGTTGAGGAAGTTGCTTGGCACTAACTGCTGAAGCGAGTTCTGGTTTCATCACCTCTGCACATTGCTTAGTTTCATCAAAGTCCATTATTATGTAGTCTGGGTGATTCTTACTGCAATATCATTGTTAGGGCATATAGCAATCATAATAGTGATGACATGCAATATTATGTAGCAATCAACATCATACAATTTCAATAGTCGGCTATTCTCAATGAAAATCAAATCCCTTTGAGGTACCTATTGGACTGTCCCATCCTTCCGCATTACCCACCAACTGTACCCAGGTCCTCGGGCTAAAGTAGTCCCACAGATGGGTTTGCCTTTGCCCAAGCAGAAGTAACCCAGACTGTCTTCCCTAACATAATGGTATATTTTTGATTTAAAGGAGTCACTCTAAATCTTTCTTGAAATGTATATTTTACACTATGCTTTGCTGGAATGTTAACATTTCTTTGCTTTTTCCCATTTGGTCTCTTACACTGTTTTTTCCTGACTTAGAGTTCAATTTTACATCAGGACATTTTTTGCAAAAGCAACGTTCTGTGTCATCTTTTGAGACTTCACATTTAACTTCTTTGGCAACATACCAAATTGTCCAAACTATCCTACTGCAGCAATGGCAAGAGGAATTTTTTTTTCCTTTTTGTCTCTTTCTGTGATGAATCTGTGTATTTGACACATTCATGCTTTATCACTCTTAACTGTTTTTTTCATAGAGAAATCACTGTTCTTGTTAGATGTTTGCTTCTTTTGGGGCATCTTTCTTGTGCAAATATGATTAAAATAAACCAAAAGGACCTCTTTGTGCCTCTCAATTTGGGGGAGTGTCTTATGGTCTTTATCCCAATTCTCCTTGTGCAAAGTTGCACAGAAGGAGTAGTGAAAACAAGTTTTATCTGTATTATGGATATGCAGCTTGCTAACTAGTTTACTTACTCTACCCATTGTTGCTATTGCTGAGGTTGAAGAGTAGCAGAAGTGTTGTCTATTAAATAAGGATAAATCTAAACTGTACTTGTAAATATATGACCATATTTCTCTATCTCAATAGTTTCCCTCTTATTTAGTCTTTAAAGTACAGATTTTATTTCATCATTATAGTACAGATTTATCTATATCTGTGCTAATGTCACTGTTCTTCATAAACCATAAGGTTTAGTGTTTTCTTAATGGGGTGCAAATTTTCATTCTGATTCCTGGATAAAAGATCCTTGTCAAAATCACCTAACGCTTGGGTATTTTGCTTCAGGCTCTAACAGCGACTGACTTTAAGCTCAGTTAAAGTTTTGCAGAGTGGAAACAGAACTTCCAAGCAATCTTATTTCCTTTCCTATGCTACAGGCAATAAGAAGGGTAAATGGGGCACTCAGAAAATCATCGAGTGAGCATTTAAACTAATTAAAATGTGATGAAGACTGTTTTGAAGATTTCAATTTATAATTCATATCACAGTGGAAGTGTAAAATATTAAAGCTGGTTTTTTTGTAAGCATAGATTACAGGTCTGATATCATAAAATTCCTCTTTATCCAACAACCAATTTATTATTTTTTTTTTTAATATTCTCTGGGTAGAAATCGAAAATGAATGCTATGTTAGATTTTTGTCATCACAGAATGCAGATTGAAAGTCTACTTGAAAAATTTAGATATTGGGAAACCTTGGAATATTTTTTTTTAGTGAGGAGAAAAAGGTCAGAGATTGATTGGAATGGCTTACTTTTGTCCCTGAAAATTCACAAACTGGGTGAACTGTCTTGTTGTATGAGGACTCCAGGAGACAGTATTGGGTAGAACATAATCAACATGGAAACACACTCAGAGAAGAATGAAGGTTTTTACATATTTGCTTGTCCTTGATTTCTCCATTCTTCAATTTCCAACCTCTATAAACTTTTATTTGTCTTTTTTTAAGAGAAATGCTTTCTGGCAAAAGAAATGAGGTCAATGATAAATTCACTTAGATCAGGGTCCTGAAAGCATCCTTTGGTCTGTAAATATTGGGCAGTATGCCTATGAACATCCACAGGAGTCATGCACTCTCAGTGTCCCACTTCAAGAAACATGAAACTGTAGTGCTGCAAAGCATGAATGGCTTCCAGCTAAAACTCACAAGTCTGGGTTTTTGTAAGATAGTCATGTTAATTATTTTTCAGAAGAAAGGGAAGATACACTTATGGAGTATACATAAGACAATGAGAAATCTTCCAATTCCTCCATTAAAAAAAAGTCCAATTTTATTTTCTTGATATAAATTATATAAATGTTAGCACTTTGGGCTCCCTTCTACAGTATTTCACCAGTTTTCAAGACCTTTTAGGGGAAACAGTCATTTTGATTTCTCCTGAAAATTTGTCCTCTGCATGGTGAAAGGGCTAAATGGCATGACATAGCAGTAGTGGCTGAAGATAATAGGTTTGTTCACCTCATAGAAGAGGAGGCCAAGGGATGACCTTGTTCCTAGGATGCAAGGAAATGGCTTAAAGCTGTGTCAGGGGAAGTTGAGATGGGATATTAGGGAAAAGTTCTTCACTGAGAAGGTGTTCAAGCACTGGACAATCTCCCCAGGGAGCTGGGCATGGCCACAAGTCTGTCAGTGTTCATGAAGTGTTTGGACCATGTTCATAAACACATGGTTTAGCTTTCAGGCTGCCCTGTGTGGAGTTGGACTGGATGATCCTCACAAGTCCCTTCCAATTCAGGATACTATGTAATTCTATAATGTTTAGCTTGACCCTACTATTGTCATGAAGTGGCTCGTTCATTTACATTTGGATTTTCTTACATGTGTCTGCTCCTAGTTACTTTTTCTTTTTGTGTCTGTAAACATGCCTGAACATTTACATTTATTTGAATCATACATTGAACTTTAAGATGACAACTGCAAAGTACTTAGAACATTCCAGTATGAATCTTCCTAGACTATTTGGTATAAGGACAATATATCTTCACTTATTCTGAGGAAAAAGTTGTTTAGAAAATAGATTCAGGTAAACTCTTAAAATACTTATACTGAAAAACTCTAGAGGTCACTCAGCAAATACCTATATTTTGTGTATGTTATGTTTGACTGAACTGCAAAATAATCAGAGCTGAGATGCCCAGAACAAGAAGGGGATTTAAAACATTTTCCTCCATCTTTGAATGGAGATTTTGGTTATTTTTTTCTGTTGTCATATGTTCACCTATCCATATTTGATCAAAAAAGATGGATCTCATTGAAATCAAAATGCATTTTTTCCCCCATTAAGTCAACAGCCTGACTGAAGCCAATGTTTGTTGATATCCTTTCATTTCCATCACTTTCCTGACTTCCCGTTCCCTCGTTTACCTTTTAAACTCCCTTACTTTAATTAAATTACTTCCCTCCAAAGCTATTTGCTCTCATTTGCAGTGTTAAATCACATTAATCCCTTTGCATACAGCTTCATATCATGCTATTCCAGAAGCCACCTTTCTCAGATAAGTCAAGGCCTCTAATTCACCTATTTTCCAAACGTTGTGCCATCAAATTCAAATGGCAGTGAAGGTACTTTTAATGTGGTTGCTGGTTAGCTGTCAAGGCATTAATTTCTGTAGAGAACCAGAGTAGACAAGCATGTAATTTTAAATACTTTTCTATCATGAGATTATTATAAAATACATGCTTTATTTCAAGAATTGAAGAAATGTTTATTTTCTGCTTGTTGCAAATACCTGCCTCTGATGAATTTAAATAATTTTATTGGTACTTTTTTCACAAGTCAAAAAACTATTTTAAAAAAATCAGTTTGTGACATTTGGGCTAATGTTACACTTTGATTTTCTGTACTATAGTAATTTTTGTTATCTAAAATATTACTTTTATCTTTTATTTTCTCTAAATGTATTGCTCTCATTTTTGCAAACACTTATGAAATTATTATATAACAAGTTTAGAAAAATGAAATAAAAAAACATTGCATTGCTCTAAAGCTTCTACTGAAGAACTCAAAATTTAAAGAACACTTGGTCTCCTGTCTGATGTATTCTATTCATAAAGAAAAACAATGAACAGCAACAGGATTGATTTTCGGTCATTGTCCCCACTGTGTTGCTATTACCACAGACACTAAACTGGGGCTTTTCAGAGACAGATTTTTCCTCCAGTGCCAACATTACTTAATTTTCTGAACACAATAAACCTCTTTGTGTGTATAGGATAGGGAGGGCATGGGAACATTCTGTTGCTATGTCTTACTCTGCAGCTCCTTCTCACTTCTCATGTATGTAGGACCATGGTAGATCCACTCTAGGACCATGTATCAGTCATTAGGAAGGCTGTTAGCCTATTAAGCTTGCTTTCTTACACGCTCCCATTCTTCTATCACTGCTAATTTAAACGTGCAGTTTTTCTCCACAGTAATGTCTTTTGATTATTTTATGCCAGCAATTTAAAGCCTTCAGGTTAGGAGAAAAAAGTGTCATTTCGGATGAGAGCCTGACAGGTGAAAGAAACAAGCAGTGGGCTAACAAATTAGTTTGCTATCTGGTCTGGGCAAAGAGATAACTGAGTTTTGGCTGTCTCACTTATGGGAGAATTACCTAGGCCTGAATAGTGAGAACTGAGGGCACTGATAAGAAATTCCTGATTACAGAAAGAGCTGACAGTTATCAAAATAGTTAAAGGGTGTAATCAGTACTGTTTGTATGTTTATGAGATGCTGTAAGTTCTAAGCTAATACAGCATTTTAAAAATCGTATGTCTACTTAACTAAACAGGAAATTTTGAAATGCTCTGTCTACTTTATTGTCTCATAAATCATAGAACGTTACGCTGAAAGGAAGCACTGGAGATCCAGTAGTCCAACCCCACATCCTGCTCAGAGCAAGGGACAACATTGAAATTATATCCAATTTCAAAGTCAGATAGTGTTATTTAGGATCATATAAAGTCAACTGTTTACATCTCCATGGATAGAGATTCCACAAACTCACTGTGCAACTGGTTCAAGTGTTTGAACACCCTCATGGTGAAAAAAATATTTCTAACATTTAATTAAAATTTGCCTTGTTCCAGCTTGTAGTCATTGCCTCATGACCTTTCACTGTGAACTTCCAAGAAGAATCTGGAGCCATCTTGTCTATATCATCCCATTAGGCATTTGAAGTGTACTTTGTCATAATTCTGCAGTCACTTTTGATGTCCTTGGGGTCTTGCTTGGCAGTATCATTGGTGCCACGTAAAGAGTAATAGTTTGAATGCCAGATAAATCTTTGCAATGCCTCTGCAAACATTCTGGATCTGAACTCCTGGCAGGCAATAAACCTCCTAAGACAAATAATATGGTTGAGAGATGGATGTCTCTGTCTACTGTCTCCCATTGTTTCCTGTTGGTGCTAACAGGTGAATCAGACTCATGCAGCTCTGATGCTACCTTGAGGAGATTTGTTCCTTTTCAGTTGTTGCCAGTACCCTATACCTATTCTGTTAACGTACATCTGCAAGTGGAGAAGGAGTCGTCTTCCTCTTGCTGATTTTGGGACTGTCCGTCCCAAACAAGTGTTTTGAGTCAAGCCTCTAATTGTTTCTTCCTGTATGCAATATGGTTTTCAGGGCTTTTTCCTCTCCAAGGTCCGCTTCAAAGAATCTCTCCACATACCTGGGAGTGTGCTCTGGGACACATCATCACTTTCCCGTGGTGACAAGGCAGAGCAGAAGTCCCATAACTCCAGATGTCCCATAAATTCTCAGACAGAGCTTTTGGGCTCCTTCACATTCCCTCTTACACTTACTGCCAAATCTCTGTACCATTCTCATTGCTGCTGACGATCATCAGGCACCCCCCATCACTGCTGCTGGGGAACCCATCTCCCTCCAGTCAGAAAACAGCTGAAATCAGTCAAAGGAAAGAGCAGAGGCAGATCTTCCTTTTCTGCCTTCAAAAAATACAAACGACTGTTTCTCAGTTGGTGTTACAGAAAAATGCGAGTCAGCTCAATCTTTTAAATTTTCAGTCTTTTTAAAGTAATAATCTTATCTTTGCTCTGACACCAGATCCTGAAAGCTTCATGACTCTGTATAATAAAAGTGTATAGGCTAACCAGACAATGTGACTGAAGTCTTGAACTCCCCATATACTTCCCGAATTAACTCAATATTAGGTGTTCACAGTTTCCAAGCAATTCTTGTACTAATCCATAAAAAACAAAAGCAAAAAAAAATTTCTTGCAGCAACATTATGGTACAGTCTCTTCTGCACTTATCTTTTATATTTCATTTACACATCAGACTATTTTCTTTCTTGTACCCCTCAGAGTATTATGAGTTTGGTAGCAGTTTCCATCAAAAAGTTGCATTTCCCACATAGATTTCTAGATCTTTATGATTTTATCTATATGGATGTTGTATTTTAAGTGAACTTGGTTATACTGTTCTGTTCGGGGTGAGGGGCTCTCCCGCAATGAGATCCACACAGGAACCCAAGAGAAATAGCATGTCAAAGATCCATTCTTATCTCTTTGGACATTTTCCCTGCTTAGTCACACTCTTGGTTGGCAGCTTTTAACGATGGGATGATCATACAGCAACTGCTATGTGGTGCCCTTGTGAGGCTGCACTTGCCTCACTCAGAGCACACAGTGACAAAGATGCTTTACAAGGTAAGAACTCCTCTGGAGTATGTGAGCAGCAGATTCAACGAACACATTTAACTCTTTACTTAAAACCATTAATTTCAATAATCACCAGTTTAGTAGATGGAGGCATAGGCAGGAATCCTTACACCTCTCTGCTGTGCTATGTTAGCTTAAGGATTCTAAAGGATGTTCTCAATTTCAAGTCAAAATTAGAAATGAGCAAAGTTATGTTCATTATCAATACACACACACAGATATATGTATATGTAATGTATACATAAGGCCAGATACAATGTATGCAATCAGTAAGGTATTCACAATGTTGATAAATTATGCATGCTTAAAAAGGGCTTGTGAAAACTTTTATTTCAATTCACTCTGCAATAAGGTCATTTTTACATTGGAAAATCAGACAACTGCATGTTCTTATGCTGGTTTGGACTTCTCGTTCAAAGATGTGGTTTAGTTTTATTTTACATACCTTTTTGAACAATTGTTACATAGTATTCATCAGTGTCAGAGGGCATAAAAAGTGCTACAGCTTTTAAATGAGTGTCAGCATTTTCTTTACGCATCTCCACTGATGTCTGTGGGTTTTTTGTTTGGATTTTAGCAGTAATTGTGTTGCTGCCTGAAGTATATTTTGTTTATTATGTCAGAAGATGAAACTATGTATCTAATGCGAGTGAAGACAGATGCTACTTGCGTCTCAGAAATCAGTATTAAATGTATTTCAACAGTTTGTTTTGCTGGATGTGGAAGCAATCCAATGTAAAATAGTACATTGTCATTATTAAGTGCCAAAAGCAATCCTAACCTCAGCGTAAAGCTGTATTTTCCAAATCAGCACAGCTAATGGAGGAACCTCTTGGTACTAATGGAAAATGTATGACTTTGCATGGACCACTCCTAACTTTTACCTGGAACAGTGGTTTCCAAAACAGCTGATGGAGAATCCCTTGCAACACTTGCAATGTAAAATAATAATAACAATAATAATAAGAGAAAAAAAGTAAAAAGGTGCAGTTATAAGATGCTGCTTCAAGTTTCAGAATTATTTGTCTTACAATCAGATGCACAAATCAGTACAAATTAGTTATCAAGACTTCACAGGGTATTTTAATCAAATTTCTTTCCCATTTATATTTGTCTGATTCTGGCAAACATGAGTGATGTTTCCATTCTTGCCTAAATACAGCAGCAATTGGTTTCTAACAGCTGCTTTTAAGATCTACTATATTAGGATGATACAGACTTTTGTTACATTCTGTAGCTGGAAAAGTATTACATGTCTGAAATTTTTTTTCCACTCAAGGTAGACCAAACAATAAAGAAAGATCTCTTTCATCTAGGGTTAGGCCAAGCATTTAAGCTCATAGATTAAACTATCATCTATTTTGTATTCAGGAAGTAGGGATAAAATCTCTCTGAATACTTCTCTGTATAGGTTTTGGATTTTTTTAATTGGGTTGTGAATGTGTTATGTGTTGTTAATTTTTTATTTTTACAAGAAGTTACATCAATACCTTACCTTGGATATTTGCTGTACTGGGAGTAGTTCCTATAAGACAGTGGTCTCAATGGCATTGGGCAGGATGTGTTCAGGACCCTGTGAGTACTTAGAATACCAATTGTCTTGAATTTCTAAACAGTTCACCTGGCACCAATCTACTATCTAGTGAACATAATTTCATCTTTTTTTTATAAAACTATAAGTTAATTTTGCAACTTTTTCCCGACTAGACTTTTTCTAGTTTTAATTTTTCATTTGTTCATTTAATTTCCTAAGTGACATACTATATTATGTCAAGCCAGTCACATCATAGTTTGTTACACCACATTACATTAGTTAATGCATTTTGGCAGGTGTAACCCTTTGGGCTCATCAGTCACTGAATTATGTTCTTTATAAACTTCTTTATCATTCTGTGCATGGAATGCCTCTTCTTGTAATGTATGCAAAATGGTGTGTGACCAAAAAATAAGCACCCTGAAAAGAGGACAAACAGTAAGTGACTGAAAAACTTGTGGAATAATTGAAGACGTTTGTCACTGAAGGAGAATGAGTTTCCATGACAAAATTGTTAAAATTTCAAAATTCCTGTGATCCCTGTTTGTTATTATATTTCAAATGCCCATTTGAGTGACCAAATTGCATTCTGGATCAATATAGATTTAATATATTGGTAATGAATATTTCAAGTGGAATTTTAAAATGAGACCATGGCTTCCTATATAAAGAGAATCAAAGTCAGATACATGAGCAGTAAGAAACAGCACAGGGAACACATGGGTCCATTGCTAAACAGGGCAGGGAAACTGATAGTCCCTAATAATGTTGTCAAAGCAGAGGTTCTCAGTAACTTCTTTGCTCTGCCTTTACAGGCACGGCTGAGCCCCAGGTCACAAGATCAGGTAGGTACAATAATGCATGCATCTACCCACCAGCAGTGGAGGAAGGACTAGTCTGAAGCCTCTTGCAAGGGCTCAACCCACATAAATCTTTAGGCCCAGACAAAGTTCACCCCAGGGTATTAAGAGAAGTGGCTGATATCGCCACACAACTGCCTATAATATTTGAAAAGTCATGCACGTCCAGAGATGTCCCTGACAACTGGGAGAGGGAAAATGTCATACCCATCTATAAGAAGGGCCCAAAAGAGCACCCAGGAAGCTACAGACCCATTAAGTCTTACTGCAGTCCCTGGGAAAGTAATGGAAGAAGTCCTCCTGGAAATTATTACTAACCAAATCAAGCAGGTGATGGGGAAAAGCCAATACAGATTTACCAATAGTAAGTCATGCCAGGCTAACCTGATCACCTTCAACAACAAACTAACATCTTCTGTTGACATAGGGAGAGCAGTGGATGTTGTTTACCTGGACTTCAGTAAAGTTTTTTACACTGTTTCCCACAACCTTCTCCTGGACAAACCAGCAAAATACAGATTGGATGAGTGGTTTGTGAGATGGGCAGGAAATTGGCTAATAAGTAGTGCTCAGAGAGTGGTGATACATGGTTTTTAGTCAGACTGGCAGCTGATCACAAGTGGGGTCCACCAGGAATTGATACTGGACCCTATGTTGTTTCAACATCTTCATAAATATTCTGGATAATGGGATTGAAAGCACCCTCACCAAGTCTGCTGATTACACTAAATTGGGTGGTGAGGTGAACATATCAAAAGGGAAAGGGATCTGTCTTGATTTCAGCTGAGAGAGAGTTAATTTTCTTCAAGAAAGCCAGTACGGGGCTGTGTTTTGGGTTTGTGCTGGAAGCAGCGCTGATAGTGCAGAGATGTTTTTGCTGTTGCTGAGCGATGCTTACACAGAGCCAAGGTCTTTGCTGCTTCTCGCACCGCCCCGCCGGCGGGATGACTGGGGGTGCGCGGGGAGTTGGGAGGGGACAGACAGGGCAGCTGACNTGGGCAGTGGGGAATGAATTCCTTGTTTTGCTTTGCTTGTGCATGCGGTTTTTGCTTCACTTATTAAACTGTCTGTATCTGAACCCACGAGTTTTCTCACTTTCACTCTTCTGATTCTCTCCCCCTTTCCGATGAGGGGGCCTGAGCGAGCGTCTGCATGGTGCTCAGCTGCCGGCTGGAGTAAAACCATGACAGGATCTTAGAGAGAGACCAGGAAAGGCTGGAAGAGGAGACTATCAAGAACAGTATGAAGCTTTAGAAAGACAAGTGCGAAGTGCTTCACTATTTTGGAATAATCAAAGAGACCCATGCAAGCTGGGATTTGTGCGGCTGGGGAGCAACCTTGCTGAAAGGGACCTGGGAGTCCTAGTGAACAACAAGCTGAACGTGAGTCAGCAGTAAAATGCTGCACATCAGGGCGAATTGGATCCTGGACTGCATCCAGAGAGGCATTACTAGCAGAGATAGCAATGTGATCATCCCACGCTACTCAGTATTTGTTAGGCTGCACCTGAAGTAATGTGTCCAGTTCTGATCCCCTCTAATTCAAGAAAGACACAGACAGACTGAAGAGGGTCCAGAGGAGGGCCATGAAAATGATCAAAGGGCTGAAGAACTTGTCCTGTTTGGAAAGACTGAAAGATTTAGGTCTTTTCTCACTGAAGAAGAAAAGACTCAGAGGGTAACTCATCAAAAGATTCTAGTACTGATGACTGTGATTGTTTCACCTTGGCTGCGAGGTGTCCACCAAGCTGCTCCATCACTTTCCTCTTCAGCAGAACAGGGAAGGGAGAAAAATAAGTTGGAAAAACATTTTGGGTTTGTGTGACAAGGCTTTGGGAGTGGAGGGGCCACAGGTGTGGTGATTAATGTAAAATTCTGCTAGAGTTTCCCCTCTGTCTCATAGAGCCCATGCCAGCCAACTCCAAGACCTGCTGCTGGCCAACGCCGAGCCCACCAGCGACAGTGCTGGCACCTCTGGGATAACAGAGTTAAGAACAGAAAAAACAACTGCGGGAGCTTTTGCAGCCAGAGAGATGAGTGAGAAGATGTAAGAAACTCTGCGGACATCAAGGTCAGTGAAGAAGGAGGAGGAGATGCTCCGGGTGCTGGAGCAGAGATTCCCCTATGGGCTGTGGTGAAGACTGTGGTGAGGCAGGCTGTCCCCCTGCCGCCCATGGAGGATCCCATGCCACAGTGGCTGGAAACAACTGAAGGAGGCTGTGACCCTATAGGAAGCCCACACTAAAGTAAGCTCCTGACAGGACTTGTGACCCTGTGGAACACCCATGCTGGAGTAGTCTGCTCCTGAAGGTCTGCACCCCGTGGGAGAGACCCACGAAAGCAGTTTGTGAAGGACTGTAGCCCATGGGAATGACTCACATTGGGGAATTTGGTGGAGGACTGTCTCCTGGGGATGGACCCCACGCTGGAGCAGGGGAAGAGTCCTTCCCCTGAGGAAGAAGAAGGGGTAGAAACAACCTGTGATCAAGTGACCATAACTCCCATCCACGTCCCCCTGTGCTGCTGGGGGGGGAACAAGGACAGATCGGGAGTGAAGTTAAGAAGGGAGGGTTGGGGGGGGAGGTGTTTTAAGATTTGGTTTTATTTTTCATTGTTCTACTCTGTGTTTGCTTGGTAACAAATCACATTAATTCCTCTTTACATCTGATCTGTTTTGTCCAGGACGGAAATTAGTGAACAACGTTTCCCTATGCTTATCTCAACCTACAAGCTGTTCGTTACACCTTTTCTGCCTTGACTACTTAAGGAGGCGGAGTGATAGAGGAGCTTTGGTGGGCACATGGACTTCAGCCAGCATTAACTCACCACAAAAAAGGAAAAAACAACTTGTGGGTCAGGATACAAGCAGTTTAATAAAGCAAAAACAAAAGACCATGTGCAGAAGCAAAGCAAAACCAAAACTTTTATTCTCTACGTCCCATCAGCAGGCGATGTCCAGCCACTCCCTGGAAACAGGGCTTCAGTACACATAGTGGTTGCTCCGGAAGACAAACACCACAAATAGCGAATGCCCCTTCTTCTTCCTCCTTTCTCTCAGATTTCATTGCTCAGTAGACACCATATCAATATCCTTTGGGTCAGTTTGGGTCAGCTGTCCTGGCTGTGTTCCCTCCTAAGATCTCACCACCCCCCCCCAGCCTAGTGATGATGAGGGTGGGGGAGAAATGTTGAAGCGGCAGCCTTGATGCTGTGCAAGCACTGCTCAGTAGTAGCCAAAACACGGGTGTGTTAGCAACACCTTTCTAGCCACCAATACACTGCACAACTCTGTGAGGGCTGCTGTGGGGAAAATTAACTCCATCTCAGCCAGACCCAATACAGCTACAAAGAGAATTGAGGGTCTCTTTTCATAAGGAGCCACATGGAGTAGACAAAGGACAATGGGTACAAATTGCACCAGGAGAGGTTTCATCTCAGTATGTGAACAGTATTTTCTACAGTGATAACAATCAGTCACTGAAACAACCTCTCCCATGGAAGAGTCCTCATCACTGGAGGTTTTCAACATGTGGTTGAACAGGGTGCTAAATAATCTCATCCAGCCTCCCTTTTCCACAGAAGGTTGAACAGATGATCTTTCAAGGTCCCTTCCAGCCTGGGCTACTGTCTTGGTTTAACTCCAGCTGGCAGTTAAGCACCATGTGGCCATTCACCCCTTTCCTGGTGTGGTGGTGAAGAGAACTGGAACAAGGTAAAACTTGTGGGTTGGGATAAGGACAGTTTACTAGGACAGAAAAGGGAGAGAAAAATAACAACAACAGTACTTATAACAATATACAAAATGGGTGATACACAATGCAATTTTTGCTTTTTTTTTTTTTGCAATTTTTAATTTAAAACACATGAACATCTCATTTTGTACCAATAAAAGTCTCAATTTTATATAATAGAAAAACATGTGATTCATATTCCTTTTCAAATATAAAACATTTCCTCTCTAAAAGACCAAAAGATATGAAAACAGTCTTAGATTCAGGCATGAGATGCTTGTGATACAACTAAAATACCAATCACCTCTATAACAACAATTGTAGAAAGGACATACTCAGGGCAAATTTCAGAAATATTAAAAGATATCCTGAGAGTATAGGTACAGATCCTTTTCAATATCTCACATTAAAAAAAGAAAAATCTTACTGTAGTCATCTCATTTAGTACAAGTAATCTCCTATATCCTTCTAAAACTATTAAAACAAAAAAATAACGTTTTTGCAGATTTCATTTTGAATATCTATTTTAAAAACAAAAGGCAAATATTTGCTTTACAATTTTGAAGATGTGACCTGCACCACTATTTTAATTCTAGTGTGATAAAAACTGTAGTCAAACAATGGGATTACCTCTACTGACTGTACACATCTAATCTCCATTAAAGCCGCTGTGGTTATGGAAACTGCATTCAGCTGGAACTGATCATTTATCTGCAAGTTTTTAGGACGGCAAGTTAATGCTTATGCAACAACCTAGCACCTTCATTCTCATTCTTATACTGGTGGATAACCACTGTTTTTCATGCTGCACATCTTATTAAGAGAGGACAACATGAGGGAATATTCACCTTACTAAACTACTAGGTCAGAAGAGCTAGTAATGCTTACATTGCAGAGTCCAGCGAGAAAATAAAGGGAAAATGTGTCTGACTGACAGGACTGAGGAGCACAGCACGGTGAATGTGTGAACTTTCCGGCTTTTGCCTTTTCATTCTCGTATTGCTTGAGATATCTGGTAGAACATATTGTTATTAAACACATGGAGCATTACCATAATCACATAATCACAATCACGTAACACCCCAAGCAGAAAAAGGACTAATTTCCTCAGTAATCATCATCCCCTTGATCTAATGTACAGGCAGTATGCTGGTTTCTAACACTGTCTGGTTCTTAAATAGAGAATTTAACTTCGTGTAACTTACCTAGAGGACTATCTGCATGTTCAGTGAAACCAATAATCTTTAGTCCTCCATAATTTTTCTAATCTTCTTTTACTTTAAACTTTTGCCATAATTCTGGATGTTCAGTGAAACAAAGGTCTTTTATTGCTAGTATTAATATAATACCTCTTTCAACAGGTCCTAGACTGAACTCTCCAGACATTAATGTAGTATAAATAATAATAACAGAAAGGACTAAAAGAAACCAAATAAGCATTAACACTTCATGCTGCTATTTGACTAGTTTTTAAATACTTGGTCATTACATATCTTGAAGTACCTTACTAATTGCATAAGTTCATGTAACTTTAAGAACTTTTTTTTGCAGGTTTTTATACATAACTCAGCAATATGTTATTGACAAAGAAAACGCTAAAACTAAACCAACTTACTTTCAGAAATTCCCAAACTTTGTACAATGCATTTGGATCAAAGATCTGCAGCTAAAGTCTATCTCTAATTAGAACAGAGACACCAGTCAAAATAGATATTGATATATGACTTCCTCAGTACATATAAATTATTTAAGTAGCACTTGAAAACTGTAGTTCTAAATTTGTGGATGATCTCTTTTGGAGTGGCTTATCAATGTGCAGAAGTGCCAGTGTGTCAAAGCCAATTACGACAGCTACTTTCTACATGTGCCTTACTTCCTAAAGAGCAGGAAAGAGCCACTCAATTTCCATATTTGATATAAACAAGAGTAAGGAGGCTTAGAGGAGAGAAAAACAAACTATCGCATCTAATCTGTGAAGTTTATATCAAATTACATGAGAAAGATATAAATAGGGGTAATATTATACATTTGGAAATAAAATTATGCATTAATGTAGTGATTTAACCCCAGCCAGCAACTAAGCACCACACCGCCACATGCTCACTTCCCCACAGTGGGATGCAGGAGAGAAAGTCGGAAGAGTAACAGTCAGAAAACTCGTGGGTTGAGATAAAACCAGTTTAATAGGTAAAGCAAAAGCCACACACACAAGCAAAGCAAAACAAGGAATTCATTCCCCACTCCCCACGGCAGGCAGGGGTTCAGCCATGCCCGGGACAGCAGGGCTCCGTCACATGTAATAGTTACTTGGGAAGACAAACGCCATCACTCCGAACGTTCCCTCTCCTTCCTTCTTCTCCCTCTGTCTTTATATGTTGAGCATGATATCACGTGGTATGGAATATTCCTTTGATCAGTTGGCATCAGCTGTCCTGGCTGTGTCCCTACCCAACTCCTTGTGCACTCCCAGCCTACTTGCTGGCAGGGTGGGGTGAGAAGCAGAAAAGGCCTTGGCTCTGTGTAAGCCCCGCTCAGCAGTTTAAAAAAAAATCTCTACATTATCAACACTGTTTTCAGGACAAATCTAAAACACATACCCATACTGGCTACTATGAAGAAAATTAACTCTGTCCCAGCCAAATCCAGCATAATTAAATTTATATTTAATTTTCTTGAGGTTGCTTAAACATAATTCTTCTCAAAATGTAAGCAAGAATATTCTGAAATTATTAAAAATTTGGGGATGTTAGTTCTGTCTGTCTTCTAGGAAATATTAATAGAATTCCATTTGTATTGAATGCTTTGTGTGCTGAATGTGAAATGTCAAATATAGTGTATTTGTAAAATATATTATTAAGCAAACTCTTTAAAAACTTATTCTGTGAATAGCCCAATCAATGCCTCAGTGGTTTGCAAACTTTTCAGGATGTGTGAAAGAGTTGCAAATGGCTGAATTCATCTCCAGAGTGGCATCAGTAAGACGACTGGATTACTTTAAACTTGATTTAAAAATACAATTTAGGTTAAACATGTTACGTAGTAAATACATGACTGCTTTTACACAGCAAACACCAATCAACAATAATGCATCTGAATTTTCTGTGAAAATAAAATATTAAACTATTGCTAGCTTTATACATTCATGTTATACATGTTTCATTAAAGAAAAAAATGAAATTTTTGCCATGAATATTGCTTCCATGGTAATACTGTTAAAGAATTTATTGTCTCAGAACACAGTGGCATAGACTAACATATTTTATCTTTTATTCATGTTCTGAATGACAACTGTAAAAAATAGTTTGTTGTGATCATTCATTACATTTTTCAATTTATTTCAAGTGTGGTTCTATTGCACTGATGATGATCAAATTTTTTGGGGAAAAAAAAAAAAAGAACAATGTAAGAATTGAAAACTCTTTACCTAAACTTTGGTCATGTTGTCTTTACAGGTTGAACACATTTGCTCTTTTCAAAGTTATATTTCAGCAATAGTTTCCCCAGGTAGCCATCTTCCTTTCCAATTTCTGCTGATTTTTTACCCTGGCAAAACTGCACATGACATTCGTATTTGTGGATCAATATAAAATGCTGTGAAGCTGATGGCTTCACTTATTTTTTACATTGAGGCTCCCATTGAGTGAATAATGAGAATGACAGGGCAGGAAAGTGAAAATAACTAAGACTGGATTTTTAAGAGCATCTTTGAAGCAGGTCAGAAGTATAAAGGAGAAACTCAGAAGAGTTATTCCACCTAACACTTTGGGTAAACAAGTGACCAGAACAGCAGCTGTTCTCCCACATTCTTTGCCTGGCTTCCAGATCTCATTCTTCTTGTTTTTCTTCTCAAAGCTGTTTCATTTCTTTTTGGTTCTTCTCTGTCACTGAGTTAATTTTCTTCTAATTTAATAATTTTTATTCTGTATATCCCATTCTTCAAAATGCATCTCTTATTTGCAGGCTCCTCCTAGGTCCTTTGTTTAATCATGCTTTTTTTTCTTTTCTAATCTGTTATTTTCACTGTTGCCTTGGTACTTTCTTGTACTCCACTTACTCGTTCCTCTGATATTATATGCACTACTACTCCTTTTCAGAGCTGTCACCTCAGTTTCACCATTTGGTGTCTGTCCACCTGTGATAAAGACTCACAATACAGAAAAGGCAGAGAAAGTTCCTCAGAAAACAGGGAAGAAATATCTTAATGCTGGCACAGCTCAAAACCTGCAGATGAAAAGCTTTATGCTGCTGCACATCTCACTGAGCTATTAGAGGAAGGATTCACTTCATACCTCTTGCAAGCTTTGGTTGTGTCCTCTCTCGTCAACTTGTTCCAATGGCACACTCTTTAATGCCTTTTAAAGGCGGCAGCTCAAAAGTACTTTGTCACAGTAGTAGATGATGTATGTTATGAACTGATTAGAAAAGAAGCGTATGTTCTTGTTCAGGTCAGATTAAAGTGGCCACCTAACTTAACAGGTTGCCTTATCAAAGAAAACTGAAAATTGCTAGAAACAAATTTATAGTTATTTTGCAATCATCATATATCTGTCATGCTGGATTGATGCATTGAATCATAGTTGGAAGGGACCCATAAGGATCGTTGAGTCCAACTCCTGGCTCCAAACAGGACCAGCCCAATTAGAGCAGATGACTGAGAGAATGTCCAGACGCTTTCTGAACTCAGTCAATCTTGGTGCTGTGACCACTTCCCCGGGTAACCTGTTCCAGTACCCAACCACCCTCTTAGGGAAGAACCTTTTCCTAATATCCGACCTAAACCTCCTCTGTCACAGCTTCATGCCATTCCCTTAGGTTCTATCGCTGGTCACCAGAGGGAGGAGATCAGCACCTGCCTCTTCGCTCCCCCTTGTGAGGAAGCTGTAGGCCATGATGAGGTCTCCCCCAGTCTCCTCTTTTCTAGTCTGAACAAGTCAAGGGACTTCAGCCTCTCCTCATGTCTTCCCCTTTAGACCTTTCAACATCTTGGTTGCCCACCTCTGGACACTCTCCAACAGTTTCATGTCCTTTTTGAACTGTGGCACCCAAAACTGCCCACAGAACTCAAGGTGAGGCCTCACCAGCACAGTGTAGAGTGGGACAATCACGTCCCTAGAGTGGTTGGCAATGCTGTGCTTGATACACCCTAGGTGCATCATGTTGTAAGCGTAATGTTGGAAAGCACAGAGATTACATTTGATCTAATGAAACCTGACAGGCACTGAAAAAACTGGCATTCAGTAGCTGTCCTTTATGTTTCACATTCGGGGACTTTAATATAACTCCAGAAAGAAAACAGGAAATTTGTAGAAATTCAGCTGCTCTGTTATCGATATGTTGATAATCTCTCTTGAATTATGTGTACTACTGTCTGCTACATTAGTTACTTTATAACCCACTCAGATGGAAGTGTTCTAGGAAGTGTCTTCTGATGTTAAGAAGATAAAAAACTTGGGATGAATAGCTACCACATTTAGCAAAAACCAGACTATAAGCTACACACAGTTACAGCAACAACAAAGACAACTAGATGATGACGTGCTGGTTGGTTAAATATAATCCAGCATTTAAAAAGTAGCTGTGAAAGTGTTCACATTTTTCTGAGTATGACAAAACTTCCCAAACTTCCTTCATGCAATATTATTATCTGATTTACTTTCCTCAGTTTTTGAACACACTGAACAAGGGCTGCATAGCAATAGCTTAACATGAAACTTTTTTAAAAAAATTAAAGTATATTAGTTGGGTTCTTTACATTAAACATCCTTGTAATATTACAGATAGTTTGTCTATAATTCTCATATGCAATCATAATGCAGTTTACTACAATACACTGTAATACTGATTCAAACCAAAGGTCTGTTCCCCAACGGTCTACCCAAATGTTGGCCAGCAGGAGAAGGGCAATGTTCCTTGCTTTCTGCTCTTCATGAGCATGGTATGTTGGAAGCAGACTAGAGACTAGTATTTCTCAACAATTTTATCCTACCTCTACACCCTTCCACCAAAGGAGAAAGAAAATCAGAAATCTTCCCCAGCTGCCATCACTGCATCACCATCAGCTCTCCGTGACTCCTACTGCTGCAGATACCACTGTCAGTACCAGCCACATGGAAACAGAACTGCCATATACACAGGAGCTAGCAGCTCTGGGGACATGGCTGCTTCCAGCATGCCACCAGTGCAACATTAGCATGAATCAGTTGAAGACATGGGGAAAATATGGAGAAACATGGGGGAATCTGGCCATTCACTGTTCCGTCATATGAACACCTGCTTAGCAATTCTTATTAACTGAGCTAAAAGAACTCCTTCCCAAATAACTATTTTTATGGCCATAATATCTAAAAGTTTATTTTTAAGGCATGTTTTGTTTATTTGTGAAAATGTGTTGAGACCAGGAAACTAAAGAAAATAGTGGTGATATTTGTTTAAAAGATGAGACTGTCTTCTAAATTGTATTGGGTTTAAGTGGCAAGGTTTTGGTAGAAGGAGGCCTGTGGGGGTGGCTTATGTAAGAAGACACCAGGAGCTGCCCCCATGTCAAACAAAGTAAGTTCCAGCCAGCTCCAAGACAGAGAAAAAACACTGTGCAAAAAGCAGCTGGAAGAGAGGAGTGATAATAAGAGAAACAGCTCTGCAGACAGCAAAGTCAGTGAAGAAGGAAGGGGAGAAGGTGCTCCAGGCACCAGGGCAGAGATTCCCCTGCAACACATGGTGAAGACCACGGTGACTCAGGTTGTACCCTGCAGCCCATGGAGGTCCATGGTAGAGCAGATAACAACCTTGTAGCACACAGGGGACCACATGATGGAGCAAGCAGATGTGCCCTGAAGGAGGTAGCAACCCATGGACAGCCCACATTGGTGCAGAATAGCAGCCCGCAGAGGGGAGCCCACTCATGACCAGGTTTTCTGGCAGGACCTGTAACTCTCTGGGGGACCCACACTGGAGCCATCCATTCCTGAAGGACTGCACGCCCTGGAAAGGACCCATGCTAGAGCAATTCATAGAATCATAGAATCATAGAATCATAGAATCATAGAATGGTTGAGGTTGGATGGGACCTCAAAGACCATCTAGTTCCAGCCTCCCTGCCATGCACAGGGACACCCTCCACTAGACAAGGCTGCCCAAAGCCTCATCCAACCTAGTCTTGAAGACTTCCAGGAATGGGATATTGTGAGGGGAGTGTTGAGAGAGACCTTGAATGAGAGAGTAAGTGATAAAAGAAGCATGCAGAAAAGCAGCCGCTAATGAGACAAAAATAGTTTGAAACACAGGTATAGGACCGAAGATAGAAGATGTGTGTTTTTATGAACAACACCAACTAGAAGCCTAGCTGGGGCAAGTGAACAGCAAGTGTTAACCAATTCATAAACAAGTTAAAGCACATGGACAGCTAACAAATCTAAATAAGCACAAACTTGTAAGCAATAAAGGTCTTTGGTCTTTGCTTTTGGGTGTCTTTGTTCCTTGGCTTTTGGTTTTACCCGCACCAGAGTCCGTGAATCAATCCCTACAGGATATCCACACCTTCTCTGGGCAACATGTTTCAGTGCCTCACCACCCTCACAGGAAAGAATTTCTTCCTAATATCTAATCTAAATCTCCTCTCTTTTAGTTTAAACCCATTAATCCTTGTTCTGTCACTAGATATCCTTGCAAACAGCCCCTCTCCAGCTTTTCTGTAGGCCTCATTTAAGTATTGGTAGGCCGCAATTAGGTCTCCCCGGAGCCTTCTCTTCTACAGGCTGAATAACCCCAGCTCCCTCAGCCTGTCTTCACAGGAGAGGTGCTCCAGCCCTCTGATCAACTTTGTGGCCCTCCTCTGGACTTGCTCCAGCAGCTCCATGTCTTTCCTGTGCTGGGAACCCCAGAGCTGGACACCGCACTCCAGGTGAGGTCTCACAAGAGCAGAGTAGAGGGGAAGAATCACTCACGACCTGCTGGCCACACTGTTTTTGATGCAGCCCAGGACACAGTTGGCTTTCTGGGCTGCCAGCACACACTTCTGATTCGTGTTGAATTTGTCATCAAGCAGCACCCCCAAGTCCTTCTCCTCAGGGCTGCTCTCAATCCATTCTCCACCCAGCCTGCAGTTGTGCTTGCGATTGCGCCAACCCACATGTAGGACCTTGCACTTGGCCTTGTTGAACTTCATGTGATTCACACAGGCCCACCTCTCAAGCCTGTCAACGTCCCATTGGATGGCATCCCTTCCCTCCAGTGTGTCGACTACACCATATAGTGTGTTGTCATCAGCAAACTTGCTGCGGGTGCACTCAATCCCACTGTCCATGTCACCAACAAAGATGTTAAACAGTGCCGGTCTCAGTACTGACCCTTGAGGAATGTAACTTGTTAAGAAGAAGTGCAGTCTGTGGAAGGACACGTTGGAAAAGTTCATGAAGGATTGTATAACATGGGTGGGACCCCATACTAGAGCAAGGGAAGAACATGAGGATGAAGGAGGAGCAGAGGTAAAACATTATGAACTGACAGCAACCATCATTCCTCATCACACTGTGCTACCCAAGGGCAGGAGCCAGAAGAGTTGTGTGTGAATTTGGGCCTGAGAAGAAGGAAGGGTGATGGGAAGATGTTTTTAGATTTGTTCTTATTTCTCATTATCCTACTTTGTTATTAATTTATGATAGATTAAATTAATTTATAGATTAAATTAGTTTCTCTAAGCCAAGTCTGTTTTTCCAGTGACAGTAATTGCTGAGTCATCTCCCTCACCTGTGAGAGTTTCACTATATTTTCACCCACTGTTCGGTTGAGGAGGGGGAGTGATAGAGTGGCTTGGTGATCACCTGGTATCAAGCCATCATATAAGCATATGGATATTAAACAGAAGAAAAATGTACCCATGACCTTGTTGCCGGAATTCTTACGACCATCCTCAATGCTAAGGTGAAAGAAATATTATCATCATTTTAATCCAGTCTGCATTTTGTAAGACATTTCCTAGTTCCTGGACAACGTTACTCCATCCAAATAACTACATGCATGGACATGTAAAATGTGAGGAATATGCATGTATAATATGAGGAATACTACTGTGACGGGTTGACCCTGGATTAAGTCCAGGTGCCCACCAAAGCCGCTCTATTACTCCCCCTCCTTAACTAGACAGGGGAGAAAAGGTGTAATGAACAGCTCATGGGTCAAGACAAGGATAAGGGAAGGCTATTCACTAATTACTATCCCAGGTAAAACAGACCAGACGTAGAGAGGAATTAGTCTGATTCATTACCAAGCAAATACAGAGGAGAGCGGTGAGAAATAAAACCAAATCTTAAAACACCTCCCCCCACCCCTCCCTTCTTAACTTCACTCCTGATCCCCACCTACTCCCCTCCAGCAGCACATGGGGACCAGGATGAGGATTATGGTCAGTTGATCACATGCTGGTTTTGCTGCTTCTTCCTCCTCAGGGGGAGGACTCCTCACACTCTTCCCCTGCTCCAGCATGGGGTCTGTACCATGAGACATAGTCCTCTACCAAATTCTCCAATGTGAGTCATTCCCATGGGCTGCAGTTCTTCACAAACTGCTTCCGTGGGTCTCTCCCATGGGGTGCAGACCTTCAGGAGCAGACTGCTCCAGCGTGTGTCCCCCACGGGGTCACGAGTCCTGCCAGCAAACCTGCTCTAGTGTGTGCTTCTCTCTCCACAGGGCCACAGGTCCTGCCAGGAGCCTGCTCCAGTGCGGACTTCCCATAGGTTCACAGCCTCCTTCAGGTGTCTCCTTCTGCCCCGGCATGGGGTCCTCCATGGTCTGCAGGTGGAATCTTTACACCCCATAATCCCTCCTCCACAAGCTGCAGAGGGACAGCCTGCCTCACCATGGTCTTCACCACAGGCTGCAGGGTAGTCTCTGGTCTGGCACCTGGAGCACCTCGTCCCCATCCTTCGGCACTGACCTTGGTGTCTGCACAATTTCTTACATCTTCTCACGCCTCTCTCTGGCTGTAAAAGCTCCCATGGTTGGGTTTGTTTGTTTGTGTTTTTTTTTCATTCTCAACTCCGTTATCCCAGCGACGCTACCATTGTTGTTGATTGGCTTGGCCTTGGCCAGTAGCGAGTCCATTTGGAGCCAGTGGCATTGGCTCTGTTGGACACAGGGGAAGTTTCTAGCAGATTCTTGGAGAAGCTGCCACCCCTGTGGTCCCCCTGCTACCAAAACCTTGTCACACAAACCCAAAACAACTACAAGGACTACACAGTGATTTTTAGTTTTTCAGGGATAAGTTTGAGAAAAGTAGATGACCCTGAATTTTATGAAATGATTAAAAAAACCAAGCAAACAACTACTGCTATAATTGAATAAGGTCACAGAAGCCAAGTCAATCAGGTATTCCAAGTGGGAGAAGAGAAAAAGCAAGCAGCTAAAACTACCCACATTTGCCAACCTATCTCCACAGCTGCTCCCATTTTCCTTCCAGCTAAGGAAGCCAGCTTTCTTTATCAAGTTTTTCTTTTCCTTAGAACTTTCACTTACTCAGAATGGAAACAGATAGTGTCAAGTGATAAAGATGACCCACCTCATGGCGAATATGAATATTCAAATATGAATAAGTAAATTTGTAGTTTGTTTAAACCTCTAGAGTAATTGTCATTACTTCTGATTACCGCACAGAGAATTAAAAAATTATGTCTACCTTACACCCACTGAGTGGGACGAGACATTGTGGAAGCCACCCTTGTAGGGCCCCACACTACCCATCCCCCCTTACCGCCTACCAAAACCTTGCCATGCAAACCCAAAACAGAGATGTAAGCAGTTTAATAAAAATTTACATGGTTGCAAACAGTGCACAACTATGAAACCTGAAAAATCAATTGCATTACAGGCAGTTAAAATATATTCATTAGTCTCACAAAGTTCACCTAGGTCCATTCATACCCTTGGACCTGACAAGCATTAAGACACTGACTGTCTGACTTTGCACTTCTCTGAGGGAACTGGAATTCAGAAATTTCTGTCACATTTGTCCTATCTTAAATTAATATATTCTCTCTGTTATTCAGACTCTCAAGAGTTATCTTCTTAAGCAATATGAAAAATACATTATGTTCTATTATGCCCTAGATGGGGATTTGTTCAGACCACTCTGTTCTAATTCTTAATCAACTAACCTGAAGAAACCAGGAGGAAATCTCTTCTGGATTAATAAATTCTGGATGCATTTACTGAAAATATATAACAATACACACTGAAAATCAATTATCTAACAGTCAATTCCCATTGTTATCACATTCTAAAGAAAGAGTGTGTAACAGTGAGGATTTCACAGAAACAAAATTTATCATACACTTGAAAAATGCATCCCTCTCGGCAATTTAAGTAACACTATGGGAATTCCTACCCCTCTTAGTGTCTTGATGAATAGAATGCATTATTAGCTTGTGTGTTAGTTAATATTTCTGTCTTGCTGGAGGAATTTCTTATTTCCCCTCAATTTGAGATGTCAGAAATTAATTTAGTGCTGCCCTTGAATATTATCTCAAGTATGGGATTGAAATAACTTAAACTAACCTCATGAATGTAGATGCTTTAGACAGTAGTTTTCATGATAAGTAATACAGGAACACTGCAGCACAGAGATGTGCTACTAGGATACTACTTTAATTACCAGTGCTATTTACTTGATAGAGAGTTTTTTAAAACATACATTTTCTCCAATCACACAAGGAGAGTGAGTGTTCAATAGCTACTTTTCTATGTCCCCTTTCTTCCTTTATTGGCAAATGGAATAATTATAAAATACCTCTCTAAAGTAGTTAAGCTGTTAGGATAATTACATTTACATAAGCAGAAGTTGTGGTTAGACCATGTGTCACAGAAAACATGAAGAGAGTTTGATTATTAATTACTTTCCATAAGTACATTTTTTAGTATTATAAGAAATTATAATTATATAATTCAAAATAAAATTATATAGTTCAAATGAAATTGCCTCCTTCCAAAAATTTTGTCAAAGTGCAAAAAAACGGGAGCTCATTGCCACATTATATTTTGGAAAGTAAAATATTTATATGAATTACAGTCAAACAATTAGTCACAATCATTCACAGGACACTGATATGTATTAAATCAAACTTGAATAATTTTCCTGTTATATGTTATTGTGCAGTTCTGAGAATACACATTCTGTTACAAGTGTGTTTGGGAGCAAGAAGGCAGAAAAGACAAGAAAGGGTGCAGAGGGCGGGACAGGCTCTTTCAGTCCTTACCCCACTGTGACACACTTACATACTGACCCACTATTGGCTGCTGTCTGAGGCCTGATGCTGGGCAGGAAGGACCTATGTTCTGATGCATTATGAGCCATTCTTGCATTTCAATGTGGTGGATATGACTGTGGTTAAAAGGCAACCTGCAGTCTTTGATAGACTAAAAAATTACTAAAGGTACACTCTACGACCTTTCAATTTTAATGATTTTTCTTTGAGAATCCTTCTATTTTACCAGTACTGACCTGGTACTCTTAGGTACACTGACTTCTGTGCAGTTACAATCTGCTGACCCATAGTATCATAGAATATCCCAGGTTGGAAGGGACCCATAAGGATCATCGAGTCCAACTCCTGGCTCCACACAGGACCAGCCCAATCAGAGCAGATGACTGAAAGTGTTGTCCAGGCACTTCTTGAACTCAGCCAAACTCGGTGCAGTGACCACTTCCTTGGGGAGCCTGTTCCAGTACCTGACCACCCTCTCAGTGAGGAACCTTTTCCTGATCTCCAACCTAAACCTCCTCTGTTACAGCTCCTATTTATCCACTGTATCTAAAACAAGAATTCTGTCCAATACACCTTTTAAAGTAATTGAGATCTCTGAGTTTTACTGGGCCTATGTTTATAAAGTGACAACTGTTTTCAGAAATAATTCACCAGCCTATGTGGTACCTTCTGTCTATGTTTCTTTAACATTAATGGAAGCAGGAACAAGTAAAATCCCTGTGCTCATAGTTCATACTTTAGGTCACCATGGAAAAAGACTGGCATTTGAAAAAAATAATTCTACTTATTCCTCCTTCTTATGGAGGCCTTAGCCCATATTTTCTTCATCTGAGAACACCCAGTGAACAAGACTGGTATGTACTGAGACACTGCAGTCATTTAGCACTTTCATAAGTCAGGCTTACTTAGTTTTGTTTAAAGCAAATTGTCCCCAGTGTATTTCAGAAAAATGTCTATAAAAATCCAATGAAATCCAATGGATTTTATTAATTTTTCACTAAAGGTAGCTCTGAATTGTATATATTCTATTGGCTTTAGTTGGGTCACTTCCTACTTAGATTGCCATAACCTAAGCCAGAATTCAGCCTGCTATGTCTTCAAAAGAAAAAATGAAAAAGTATATTCATAAGATATTTTCCTGTCAAAGTGATTAATAGAACATACCACCAAATATTTCAGTAGGGGCTGTTTTGTTTGGTTGGGATTTTTTTCTTCCCCCAGCTTAGTTTGCATAGCATATCGCTGTGTACAGGAAGAGTACCAGACACCATGTCTTTGAACTCAGGAGAAACCAGGCCAACATCCTGAGACACTGGGAAGCAACACACTTAAGACCAAATGAAAGTAATTCAGGAAAATAGGGAAATGATAAAAGTAAAATGCTCCTTTAAAGAAAAGACGAAAATGCCAGTAGAGGAGTATATTTTTCTGAGTGGTTCTCAAAGGTACCAGATG
Source organism: Psophia crepitans (assembly GCA_013399095.1). NCBI lineage: Eukaryota > Metazoa > Chordata > Aves > Gruiformes > Psophiidae > Psophia > Psophia crepitans. The sequence continues at coordinate 83,157 of VWZZ01002224.1, read as the reverse complement.
CCATTTTTTGTTCCTGTTATTGAAGGAAAGTCTTGTCTTTGCTTCTACAACTTTCCAGCTTGAAAAAAATATGTATTATGTTGATATTTTTTAAATACTTCGCAGAATCTGCTAACACTGTGAAGGGTAACTCAGTTTAACAGAAAACATTTGCTTCATACTTTCAGGAAACAAGCATTGTCACACAGGAAGAATGCTTATAGAGCATCTGCAGTAATTTTTAACTGTGGGGATGCAAAGCATCATGTCAGCTTTGGCTAGCCACTCTTAGGATTTGAAAGTTGCTAAAAGGCATCTGTATTCAAAGTGATACAGCTGAAACAGCTGCACCATGGTGATCAACAAAAAGAAGAAATAAGCACATCTGGTCTAGATACTGAAATAATTTTCAGCTCCACTGTTGAATCCCTTTTGTCTTATCTATATATTTCATGCATCTTTTATCTTGGAATTTGACATCATTGTTGACAAACTCCTGGAGTTTGAGAAGCTTCTACATTTATTAACTGAAAAAAAGAAGAAACTATCCATAGCATCTCTGCTTATTCATGGGATGTACAGCATACAACCTCAAACTAGACCTTAAACCTGAACCAGCAAGCTTTGGGATTGTGAACTATACAGCTACATTACATACACCATTGACCCAGCTAATTAGACTGCGTATGGTGCCACACTAATGTATCAGAGAGTTAAACTGCTATCAGAAACAGAACTAGCTCTCCATCAAACTGGGCTGTGACAGCTGGTTCAGCATGCTCTGGTGTTGTCAACACTTGACTTTAGAAAAATAAGGATGATAAAATCATGTCTGTTCTGTAAGCAAGAGCAGAAGGTCTAACTGTACAACTGCTCACTTTTGACTGTAGTTCTGGCTGGTAGTCACCAGCCTATATGCAAAGACCTGCTCCTTAAAGGAGGCCTTTGTCTTCAGGGTTGACAGGAGCCTGAGATCTCAAGCTAATGGAGGTGCTTTCTTACACCCTTGGGTAAGTTACCTAAGTCTAGGAGAAAATTCAGGAGACCTTCAGCAGAAGATCAGTAGTCTTGACACATTGGGCCTGTGGGTCTCATCCTTTCTTCCAAGATAGTTTCTGGAGATGATTGGTAGCACTATATTTATGTAGTTTTGTTCAGTTGGGTGTGTCAGGTGTTCTTTAAGAAACCTTTCAAGACAGATCCCTTAGGGGAATTTGTCAGAGTAATGCCAGGTTTCTAGATCTTCTCAAAAGTGGGAAAAAAAGACACCTAACTGATAAACCTCTTGGGAGCAAGTTAGAGCTCAGCATGGGAGGCAGAATGGACCGGGTGTTCTCCAGGCCGTAAACTTGCAACCAAGAGCCAAAAAGTCAATGAAATAAATTTCCTGCCAAGCAAAATTTTGTAGAGGTGCAAAACAGGCTTCTGTCTCACTTCCTACTGAGCTAGCACCCAGGCAGTGCCAGCAGCTGGGAGACGAAAACAGGAACTAGAAAGTTACTGCAGAAATTGGTGAAGTACAGGGAAAATGGAAGCAGTCTTTGAGGCTGTATGCAGCTTTCAGAGTTAGTGCTATGAAGGTGGTAACATGCTGCACTGATTGGGGTGGTCTCTTCCAGGCAGTGTTGTGGTAGGCACCTGCTGCCAATAGCGTAATGAAAAAGGGAAATTGAATGGTGCATCTTTAAGAAGGGTGAGATGGAGGGCCCAGGAAACTGCAGGATCTCCACTCTCATCTCAATCCTTTGGAAAATTATGGAGCAAAATGGAATAAATTCCATGGAAAGCCATTTTCCATCACATGAAGGATAAGCAAGTATTCAAAGACAATCAGTATGGATTTACCAATGGCTTTCATGCCTGACCAACCTGTTAGCCCTCCATAAGAAGAAAGCAATAGATGTCATTCCCCTCAGTTCAGGAACACTTTCAACACAGTCTAATATAAGATCCTTGTATGATCAAAGGCGAAGCAAGAGGCTTTTTTTCCAGATACAATTAAAAAAAAAATCTTTATGAGAATACCAAATATTAAAACAGGTTTCATTAAGATGCTGTGAAATCTCTGCCCTTGGATATTTTAAAAATTTTTGGATTAAACTCTGAGGAATCTGATGTAGAAGTTAAACTACTTTAGATATCCAGAAGTTCTCCAAACCTATTGGTTTTTTTCCCAGTGATTCAATGACTGAAGAGTAAAATTCAAAAAATGAAGATGCTTATCTATCTGAAAAGGTGGGGCCAGATGAAAGAAGAAACAAACAATTGAGAAGTAAAATAATACATACTAGAACTCCAGTTTCAAACTAGAACATTTGGTGTCTGAGTGCTTTTTTTTACATCTATTCTTTAGATTTTGTAGATTCTCAAAATTTACATACAGATCTAGATGCTGAAGATTTTTATCAGAACACTATCAAAATATGTATATCAGATGTATGCAAAAGTAAATTTACATAAATATGCATGTCAAGCAAAAAATTAAAATTTTGGCCTGATCTCATTCATTCTGTATTGAGTATAGCTTTATATGTTGGCATCTGCCATAAAGGACTTTTTAGTTTGAACTGTATTTATATATTCAGTATAAGCACATTTTTTCAGAGATTCTTCTGAAGGTCAGAAAAGACCTTTCCTGAGACCAGAGAGGATATTTTTCACCTTCATACAAAACTTCTAATTCCATAAGAAAGACAGGGAGAAAGAAAAGTATTTTCCTTCTTTTAAAGGTTGGAAGATTGCTACAGTTTGAGAGGATGCAGAGAGGAGGGTGGTGTTAAAGCTTAGGATGAATACAATTTCACAAGTATCTAGTTGGTGTCTGTTGTTCATGTTCTCAAGGTTAAAACTGACTGCCAAATTTAAAGATAAAAAGAACTTTTTCTCATAGGTCAATGTACTATCAGAGGGTTAATACCAGACAGGAGGGGAAGTTAGTAGTTTTTGTAGATTGGGGTACAGTTTATTTCATAACAAAATTTTGAAAGTTTAGATTAATAAATTCCTATAGCCATGATCTAAGATGTTGGGTAGGTTTTTGCTGCCTCCTATTCTCTTCTGTCATACTATAGATTTTAAGTTTTTTAAAATAATTTGTATTATGTAAGCTCAGAAATATTTTTGCCTTCATACTGCTATGAGCAGCAGATATTCAGAAAACCATTCTGAGCAGGGCACTTGTTCCATGAATGTCTGTGGTTACAGCAGTTGCACTGGCTCAGATGACTCCCTCCTTTTCTGTAAATAGGAATGTGACATAAGTTCAGGTTCACATGGGAGGCATCACTAGTAGGCCAAGCCAGTTTTACATTCTAATTCTGCCAGATCCTAAGGCACATGGGTAGATCTGTAGCATCAGTTTCTTATATTAGGCTGTGAATTGTTTTGGGTAAGGGAAGTCTTTTTTGGTCTGTGCTTATACAGGTAAAAGGATCTTCATTTAGGGCTGGCTGTACTAGAATCTAAGATAAAACAAATACATGACATGAGCCTCTATTGGTAGCCAGTATAATTTAGCCTCATATCATACAGCAGGATAAAGATTATTGTTTTCCTGAGAAAAGTATACCTTTAAAATGCCTGTTGGAGTACAATCCAGGGTACTCTTTAATAAATATAAAGCACAGAAGTATTATCTAATGCAGATATTTCTCTTTAGCTTTATTGTCAGACAAGTTTAGGAAACTTATTTAGTCTCCAACAATTGCAGTGTGTTGATATCATTTATGTTACTAAAATGGATTATAAAAATTCTCAGATAACATTTATGAAGTTTAGCAATTTTTCCTCAGGGGTCCTGAGAAGAAAGATCTTTGAAAACTACAGTCAGACAAGAACATATAACTTCAAGTAGAAAATGGTAATCAAAAGCCTTGACTTTTATGACTAAAACTGAAAAACTTCATCTTGCACTATTTCCTATTCTATTTAGAAAGTTGCTTTATAGATTAGGTTCACTTCAGCTCCGGAAACAACAACCACCACAACAAAGATTCCTACTTAAATGGAAAATAACTTCTACTATCATATGATTGTTTGGGTTTTTTTCCTCTTTTTTTTTTTTTTTCTGGCAGTCTCTGTGACAGACTAATGCTGTTCTGAAAAAGCATCTGAAGGTCATGTGGTTTAGCTGTGCAGCAGGCTCCTCTATTCAGCAAAAAAGCTAGAAAAGCTGTTTGAAGCATGCATAATTTATGCAGGTCGAGACTAGACAAGATAGGAAAGGAGAGTTTTAACTAATGAGATTATTACTAATGAGTTCATTATGCAGATCTTTCCTTTTGCAGAACATTGCTCCTGATTCTTGAAATTCTCAGCTACACGTGCATGCATGTATTTGTAAACGTGCACGCACACACATGCATGCGCGCACACACACACACACACACACATCTTCTTTAGATTGGAAAATGGCTTTGATACCTGTTGGGTTATATTTTTACCACCTTGATTCTCCTTGGTCATGTGTATATATCTGTTTACATATCTTAATTCCTTCATACTTAAACATAATTTTTATTATTTATTTCCTTTTTCTGTGTTTTTTTTTCGTTTTTTTTTTTTCTTTTTCATCAAAAGGGAATAATTTTCTTCTATTTTTATTTCTGTGGGGGCAGTGTAAACTCTCTACGATATATCCCAGAGTATGAGTCTCCAGTAAGCTTGGCTATATAGCTATAATAGGAGCAATCTTATAACTGATCTACTATCTATTGGGAAATAGTTTTACCAAAGTTAATTTAAAAAAGAAAAAAAGACTCTTTACATAAAAATAGATCTTTCTGCACAATTCTATTTGAGAGCTAAAAGTCTGAAAGGAACAAGTTTTCCTTCTGAAGGTCTTCGGTAGGCTCTCTCCCCATCAGGTACATAAGCAAGACAGTCATTTACTGCAGGAGTAAAGATTTCGTAGGTGAAACAGGCTAGATCTCAGCTCCCTGTGGCTGACTGAAATGCCTCTTCAGCCAGCAGGTGATCGTGCAGCAGCAGCAGTTTCTTACTCTGGTGGTTACACTGAGCGGTTCCAATTAAGGAGGAGGATTATCCCCTGCATGGGAGCTGGCAACAGCTCTAATGTCAGAATCATCAGGCTGGTCACACACACACACATTAATCCCCTCCCCTCAAAA
>VWZZ01002224.1:0-71392 GCA_013399095.1 Psophia crepitans | reverse complement strand
CTCTGCCCAGCGATCCAACCTGTCCAGGTCCCTCTGCAGAGCCATCCTACCCTCCGGCAGATCGACACTTCCCCCCAGCTTGGTGTCGTCTGCAAACTTACTGAGGGTGCACTCAATTCCCTTATCCAAATCATCCACAAAGATGTTGAAGAGGATGGGCCCCAGCACCGACCCCTGGGGAACACCACTCACGGCCGGTCACCACTTGGATTTCACTCCATTCACCACCACTCTCTGGGCTTGGCCATCCAGCCAGTTTTGAACCCAGTGAAGAGTGTACCTGTCCAGACCATGGGCCGCCAGCTTCTCCAGGAGAATGCTGTGGGAGACCGTGTCAAAGGCTTTGTTGAAGTCTAGGTAGACTACATCAACAGCCTTTCCCTCATCCACCAGGCGGGTCACCTGGTCGTAGAAAGAGATGAGGTTGGTCAGGCAGGACTTGCCTTTCACAAACCCATGCTGGCTGGGCCTGATCCCCTGGTTGTCACGGACATGGCACATGATTGCCCTCAAGATGACCTGCTCCATCACCTTCCCTGGCACCGAGGTCAGGCTGACAGGCACGTAGTTCCCTGGATCCTCCTTACTACCCTTCTTATGGATGGGTGTCACATTGGCAAGCCTCCAGTCATCTGGGACCTCTCCTGTTGACCGTGACCGCTGAAGGATGGAGACTCAGATCTTTTTCAGTGTTTGACTACCATTGATAAGATCCCCCCTTGATGCTTATCTTCCCCAGGCTCAACAGCGCCAGCTCTCTCAGCCCCTCCTTATACGATTGGTGCTCCAATCCCTTAATCATCTTTTTGGCTCTGTGTTATACTTGTTCCAGTAGGTCTGCATCTTTCTTTCACTGGGGAGCCCAGAACTGGACACAGCACTCCAAGTGTGTCACTAGGGCTGAGCAGAGGGTAAGGATTACCTCACTCGAATTCCTGGCAATATTAATCAATGCTCCTCCAAACGCAGCCCAGGATGCTGCTGATCTTCTTTGTGTCGTGCACTGATACAGAGACCGTGTCGATGTTTCGTTTGTATTCTCGGGAACAGAATTAAGACTCAAAGCGGAGTCAAGTGCTAAATTGCTCTATTTGGCTTACAAGCGACTGCAAGAGAAAGAGAGAGAGAGTGAAAGAAAACAAAGGAAGAAAAGAAGGGAAAAAATTAGTTGCAATATCTACAACTGACAGAACCGCAGCATTCTGACAGTCCGATTCGTGTTCAAATTTAGCAGGGAATGTTGCTCTTCTTTTCTTCTTCTCCTCCTCATCCTAGCTGATCTTGTCCTCTCTGTAGTGTTGTCTCATTGCATAGGCAGTAAGTCTTTGGCATAGCCACAGCCTCCACCCAGTGGTGGCGCACATGCCCAGCACCATCTCCAGAGAGTTCTCGAAACCTCCAGAGGGTCCGAGCTCCCCCCATACCCTGTCCTTCAGTCGACCCTGGCTCCAGGTGCATGCGATAAAGTCTGTTCTTGACGGTTGGAATTCATGAGTGATGCCCATGCCAGCCGGGGGTTGGAAGGGTTGCAGCTGGTGGAGCCTCTACCACTGAGTGGGTGGGGTTTGCCATGGCAATGGGGGCTCGTGGTGGGAGAGAGAGAGAAAAGAGGGAGCAGGGGTCTGTCGGCAATGTTAAGGCATATCTCCAGTCCCTTACACTTTGCCACCAGGCTGCACTGCTGGCTGATGTTCTGCTTGCTGTCCACCAGGACCTTCTAGGTTCTTCTCTGCAGAATCGCTTTTTAGCTGGGTGGTCCCCAATGCTGTACTGGTGCCTGAGATTATTCCTTCTCAGATGCAGGACTTCACATTTCCCTTTGTTAAGCTGCTGCTTTGCTCAATTCTCCAGCCTCTTGGGGTCCCTCCGAATGGCAGCACACCTATCCCGTGTATCAGCCACTCCTTGCAGTTTTATGTCATTTATTAACTTGCTGAGGTACACTCTGTCCTAGAGTCCAGGTCCTTAATGAAAATGTTATACAGCATTGGCTCCAGTATCAAAACTAGTAACTTGCCTCCAACTGACCTGTGGGCCACTGATCACAACCCTCTGAGTCTGGTAGTTCAGTCAATTTTCAATTCACCTCACTGTGCCCTTGCCTCACCTGTATTTTGCCAACCTGTCTATGAAGATATTATAGGCCACAGTGCTCAAAGCTTTACTAAAGTCACAGTAAATCACATGCACGGCTCTTCCCTCATCTACTAAGCTAGATAACTCATTGTAGAAGGGTATAATGTTGGTTAAGTATGATTTCCCTTCCAGAAATCCATGCCAAGTACTCCTAATCACTTTCTTGTCCTTCATGTGCCTGGATACAGTTTCCAAGAGTAATTGCTCCATTAACCTTCCAGGGACTGAGGTGTGGCTGTCTAGCCTGCAGTTTCCCAGATCTTTCTTTTTGTCCTTCTTGAATATAGGGGTGACACTGGTGCTCTTCCAGTTATCAGAAACTTCTCCCAATCACAATGACCGTTTAAAGAAAGTGAATAGTGGTATTGCAGTGACATCAGTCACCTCCCTCAGCACTCATGGGTGCAATCCATTAGGCCCATGGACTTATGTATGTCTAGTTTGTTTAAATATTCCTTAACCTGGTCCTTCTTCACTGAGAATAAGACTTCCTTGCTCCAGATTTTTCCTTTTGTCTCAGGAGCCTGGGACTCCTGAATGCTCATCTTATCAGTAAAGACTGAGACAAAGAAGGCGTTCAGTATCTCAGCCTTTTCCGTGTCATTTCTCATGAGGTCTTCTGCTCCATTCAGTGGCAGGCCTACATCTTCCTTAGAATCATAGAATCATTAATCTTAGTCTTTTTTCTCTTTTTTTATGCACTTGTAGAGTCCTTTCTTGTTGCTCTTCACATCCCTCATCAGATCCGACTCCCATGTGGACCTTGGCTTTCCTCACCTTATCCTTGCATGACTGGACAGCATGTCTTTACTCATCCTTTGTAATGTGGCCTTGATTCCATCTCTCGTGTACTTTCTTTTTGAGTCTGAGTTCAGTTAGGAGTTTAGTATCTCCCTGCTCATCCATATAGGTTACCTGATGCTTTTGCTTGATTTCCTGTTTGCTTTTTCTTGAGTTTGGAGGAGATAATCATGTGCTTAGTTGAAATGCTGAGGCAGTTGCAGATGATTACTTGGTCTTTACAGTGACAGGTGATAAACTCAGGGCAGGGTAGACATGACATCCCTGGACCAAACCCATTCCGATACATCAGTGTCAAAGAATGACACACTAATATGCATTGAGACTCATAAATAGGAACCCAAAGTATAAAGTGCTATCTTCTCTGGTTCCATAGGTAACTTAAACTTCACTTTAGCAGTGATAATGTTGTTCTTGTTATTACTTAGCTTTTTCAGCCTCTTATCTCTGCTCCCTGCTTTCTTCAAAAATATAATTTGATTATGTTATTGGATTGAAGATGGGGAAAAAATTAGTATATGAAGTTATTGATTCTTATAAATAAACCTCATGGAAGTCTGAAACATTCACTGGTACTCTTTTTCAGCAGAATGCAGGACAATTCTCAGAACTAGGAAATAAAGAAAAATAAATGAAAATTTTCCCCATTTCTTTTTAAATAAAGGCAATTTCAGGCAGCTACAGTCCATGTATGTGTTTTCTACATGGAGTGAGGCTGAATTTATTAAATAATATATTTGATGAATTATTTTACAAATAATTTTTTTCTGTTCTGGACAGTATTTTGAAATGTAAAGTATGCAAACCCTAAGTACTAAAAAAAATAAAATAAAAATCCAAGGTACATGTAGCAGCGTTTCTTTTTTTCCCCTCTGCTTTTTGAACGCTTGTGGAGGCATTTTTTAGGCTGAAAACCAGGGTATGGCTTGAAGCAAAAAAATATACTAGATTTTTACTTACAGATAAATAAGCATTTCTTCAGTTGCCTTTTATTTTTGAATCAGAATAGGATATTTCCTGACTAGTTCTTATGGAAAAAATTCTCCTACTCTTGCAAACTTTTGCAGCCAGAGTAGTCTGTCAATCATGAGTGAGATTAGGTGTATTTGTTAGTACACCAGATTCTGTCTTTTTGCTTTATTAGCTGCCACACTGGGGTTCTTTTCCCATTTTCCACTATTCTTTTTTTAATTTTTATTTTTTCAAAACAAAACACCCACATTTAATTTGTAGCATTCCCTTACTTTCTCTTTCCCCATTCTCTCTCTCTCACCTGACAGCAAAAATAAGCTTAAATTTATAAAGGGAGGATGGTTCTTTTTTATTCCCCTGAGCTGAACACTTATGAAATACAGGTAATATTTTGCCAGGCATTAGATAGAACAGTTTTTAGGTATTTTATTTATATAAGATTTCTATTGAAAATGCTGGCAGTTTAACGTATTAATTAATGTAGTGTTTTGTAACCCTTCATAAATTTTACAACCCATTTCAATTTTAACCATACAAACACAAAGTTATAACCTGCCATGCAGGACATAAAGAAGTATTTGAACTCTATAGTTCAGGTTCAACTATTTGAAATGTCACAGATCATGCTCATGCTTGAGGAATGCATACATATATATATACATGTATACACATTGCAAGTAGAACAAAGCAAAATCTAGACAACTGTAACCTACTATAGCCCACATCTTACCATTGCTGATTTTGGAGCTTGTTACAAAATTGAACCTAAAAAAAAAAAAAAAAAAGCCTGTCAAGAAATTTGAAATTCTTTTGGGAGGAATTTCACTTAATTTCTGTGCAAATTTGAAAGTCATAGCTATATACTAAAGTCAATAGAAATTCATCAGTGTTGAAGCTTCACAACTCCTAATCTTTTTTTAACATATTTTGGTTTGTTGGTTTTGTGGAGGGAATTGTGTTTGTTTTTTTCTTTTTCCCCAGGTGAGTCCAATTTCAGACAAAAAATGTGGTTTGGATTATATTTATGCAGAACAATGAATAAGCAAATTTTCTGCAAAAGTGTTCCATTTGCTAGGCTGAAGCTACACAGATATACTCTTCTCAAGACACAAACCAGCTCTAGACTCTGCAATATGGATTTATCCTTAAAGACAGATAGGAACAGAAGAAAACATTTGTAGAAATGAAAATGACCCTGCAGTGAATTTTTCAGCTCTAAAGATGAGAAGAGAATCATTATGATTGTGTCTGCTAAGGAAAGTGACATCAAAAGAATGTAGCCAGATTTTTATGAGATTTGGAGCGCCATTGTCAGGTGACCACACAGCTCCACCTTCCTCAAGATATTTGCATTTTCTCAATAGCTGTTACTTCTTGAATCTAAAGAAATCAAAAAGAATCATCGATGTATCAGTGACAGCTCTCTGAATGGAACAACTAATGGGTCAAGAGTCTACTATGTGCCAGCATTTTACCCTAATTTACTCAGGCACTAAGGACTGCTCTTGAACGTTGCTGTCTAGCACATCAGAAACATACCTTCTACCAGCCTCCTGTACTGTGCAAATGGTGAGAATAACTCCTGACTCTGGGAATATGTACACTGTAGCTCACTACAAGAGAACCAACGCTGGTTCAGAATGTCTGTAAACTACAGGAGCAATGGGGGCATCAAAAGGTGTATGCGGGAGAGAACTAACTCCACGCAATAGCAAAGGCTCTGGTTGTATTATCCAGGAGTGGTTAATTGCCATATATGCTTAGTGCATAGTAATGCGTACTGGCAAGGCTTTCAGTAGTCTTAACCTGAATGGTGTCATTTGGTTTACATCTTCATTTTTGTGCCCATAACCAGAGGTCACAAAGGGTCTTATGTCCTCATCCCCCACCTTTACAATCCACTCTCATGACTGCACATTCAATACTGGCATTGCTTTCATCAGTATCTAGGTTTCTCTGCAGGAGAAGCAGAGCCATACCATCTGTTCCACTTGTCTAAATATAGTAGCTCAAGGGGAATGTACAGCTGCTCATTTATCAAATTTTACAAGTACCTGTAAAACAAAATGTTTTGTCTGGCTGAAATCCCTGTCTCCAGCTCTAGAGGTGGGTTGGGGTGGGGTTTTTTTGTCTTTTTTTTTTTTTTTCTCTCAAATAGCATTGAATAGTGTAAATAGCTGATCTCAGCAAGTCACACTCCAGCCACTGAGAGTTAAGGGACTTATCAGAGAAAGTAGGATTAGACAACTTATAAGTTCCTTGTCTGTATGTTCAAGCCAGGAACAGCATTGTCTATCCCCATTACATATTTATTTTTCAGCTGGAATAATATACTCAGCAACTCCCCAACCTGAAAGAAATGTTTACAATTTTCTTTTTTGACAGGAAGCAGTATTTTCTCATTTTGTCTCATCATCTCTCTCACACTGCAAATGACATGAGGATAATGAATCACATTATTTGCACTGCAATCACTTGACTAAGTAATGGAAGCACAGCTATTCTGAAGAAAGCTGAAAGAAGTGACTCTTAGATGTTACTGTGAAAAGAAACAGGCAATTACTGTCGTTTGGCAACTGAACTTTCCAGTTGAACAGGAAATATAAAAGGGGAATGCCTAAATCCGAGGCTGCAAAGCATTTCTTAAAAAGAACAACAACCAACAAAACAAAACACACATACATTAAACATTTACATTTATTATAAAGGGGGAAAAGTAGAGAAAGCAAAAGGAGAAACCAAAACTTGACATATTTGCAAATATAGTGGACAATGAGAACTAACACTGACTTAATTGACTGCAGTGGTACCCAGAAGAATCAGGCTGATTTATTCTTGCATAGCAGAAGTTAAGAGAATAGAATGTGGTTTTTATGAGAAAACATACTGATATAAATCTAACTGGAATAAAAGCACAGCACCAGAGGACTGAATTATTCAAACATATATAAGAATTTTCAGGGTGAAGGAACAAATCAAAGGGTGGTTGTTTTTTTTTTTTTTAAATTTTAAAGAAACATTTCCATGTGACTGGATAACACTTGCTAAGAAAGCACACACACACAGAGTTATCATTGTCCAAGTGCTATGCAGAAACTTGTTGCACATGAGTTATGTGTGAATTATGACACTTACTGCAAAATGAAGAGGAATATGAAACTTCTGAGTATCCAGGCACACTTGCAAGCCAAATGAGAAAAAAGGACATTTTTCTTTTAGAACTTGTCATGTTCCTCTGAGCCTCGATCTCAGCAGAGTATCCTACTATTTGGAGTGCAGACCAGGAGCTTAGCCTTTCACGTTTCAACTAGCATTTCAGCTATCAAAAGACAGCGCTGTAGCTTCTCAGGCAAGCTGATGGAAATATGAATAATTGTACCAATATTGTGTTAAAACTGAACAAGAGGCACAAGAAGGATAAAACATCACAGAATTACAGAATTGCAGAATTGTGTAAGTTGAAAGGGACTGCAAGGAGTCTCTAACATGGGAGAGTTCATAACCAAAGACCGAGGCAAAGGCAGCAGAAGACCTCAGTCTTGTCTGGGTCTGCTAACACTGAACCATCCACCTCATTTGGCAATGGTCTCACATTTTCATGGTTTAGTCTTTTCTTAATAATGGAGCAGTAGAAGCTCTTTTAATGTCCTTGATGTCCCTTGCAAGTAACAACTGAAGTTGAGTTTTGGGTTTTCTAACACCAGCCCTACATGCCTAGGTAACATTTCTGGTGAGTGTTGGTCTCTTCTTCCAAGTAACAAGTGATAGGACATGAGGAAATGGCCTCAGGTTGCACCAGGGGAGGTTTAGATTGGGTATTAGGAAAAAATTCTTCACCAAAAGGGTTGTCAATCACTGGAACAGGCTTCCCAGGGAAGTAATTGAGTCACCATCTCTGGAGGCGTTTAGAAGACCAGTAGATGTGGTGTTTAGGGAGATGTTTTAGTGATTGGACTTGGCAATACTTTGTTAACAGCTGGACTTGATCTTAAAGGTCTTTTCCAACCTAAACAATTCTATGACTCTATGATTCTAAATTCCTGCTTTTGTTACCTGTTCCTGATTCTACTTCCAGCATACCACATATCTAAGTCGAACATTTTCATAGCTTAGGGAATTCAGGAAACTAAGTTTGATCAGCTCTGAAGATGTGAAGGCAGAGAGTTTTAAAGTGTATGTCAAGAACTGAAGCAGCATTCCTCAACTGGTTTGTTACAAACTGAATTAGTTGGCACTGAGGACATTTTTTTACATGGCCAGTCATAGATGATAGAAAGCTGATGAGAATATTTGCATGGGTTTAGGATGATATTAGATTCATATATACATTCCAGATCATAGGGATCACATCCACTATTAAACACATTATGGATTTTCCCTTTACAGAAATGAAATAAGAAAAAAAAAATCCGTAGTTTATTTTTGGAGGAACTCAAGAGAAGTTAATGAATGTTGTGTATGTTCATACTAAAAAAAAATCATTATAGATTAGAAATGAGCTTGTATGTTGTTGGAGAGAAAAAATATTTTTGCTAAATTGTAAATTTGCTAAATATTGGATTTGGTTTATAATTAGCCACCTATACATACAATTTTTAATAAGCTTGATTTTCATACAATCTACATCTGATATAAATTTCTTATTAAAGTAAATGATATCTTAGATATCATAATGCATTAATCAAATATGGATTAAGAAATGCTTGGTGAATTAATAGTTGAAGTAGATAAAGTAAAAAATCTATTACATCAATCTATTACATTAATTTCTTGGAGAGGTTCCAGAGCAATGGTTATTAATATTTCAGTGTCCTACAAACATGAGAGTTAAAAAACCCAAAAAGATGAATACAGGCACTGGGATGGAGTTAGCCTCATTCTGTTTCTGTGTTCTGAGACTTGCTTGAATAAAAAGCATTCATTTTAACAATAATGAAACATAACTTATGCCTGAATTTCTACTGGTATCAACTTGTATATTCCTGCAATAATTTCAGAGTGACTATTCATCTAGCCAAGCTTAGCAAAGTATCAAGTGTCTAACTGGTCATTTCTGAACAGCCTGGCAACAGCATGGACTCAAATTTGACAGTATTACATGTTAAATAAGCTTAATGATCTAAGTAAATAAAATCGGAGGTCACTTTCAGATTTTTTTTCCACACCAGTGTGTTTAGCCTGTACTAAGATCAACACAGAATGAGCTCCTGCTATGTCTATAAGGTTTCCACTTCCACTCATTTACTAGACAAAGTGCCTCTTCCATGAATAATATGAGAAGCAGTTATAACCTTCATAAACAGAAAAGCAATTCACCCATCAAACATCTCAGATACGTATTTATTAAATAATTCCCCTGATGAGTTTGTGGAGCTTATCTGGTAAGAAGAAATAATTCCCACTTTAAATTGGCTATGCTCTTTTGTGGGTGGTGCGTTTGTGTGCAAGATGAAGCAGACAGCAGAGGTAACGGTTTATGAAATGTCACTCATACTCCATTGTGTGATTAACAGTCTGAGAGATGCTGAAAGGGAAGAGCACAAGTCTGTCTGTCTGTTTGTCTGTCTGTCTATTTATTTATCTATCTATCAGCTATGTTTGTTTCCAGTTCTAGTCATACTAAATATAACTTCACAAATTATGGCTTGTAGCAAAGAGCCTTCTCAATTGTGATAGCCTTGCACGAACTAAATGACAGCAGATCAGGCCACAATGCCTCAGATTTTGTGTTCCACTATATTTTTAAAAATAGATGGCATCCATGTATCTATAGTATTATAAAAAAATAATCTTCAGAAAAGAAAATGCTCAAGTATATACATTTTAATAGTTAGATTTAAGACCTCTGAAAAGTTTCATAATATTATAAACGCCCATTGCATATCTTTATAGTTGGTTCTACTTTAAGTGGAAGTAAAGGTCCTAGACTCGGCAAACTACAGACCTGAGTACAGCTGTTGCACTTGCAAGTGCCCTGGGAAGCAGAAGTTGATGTTTTGTTTCGTTCTCTGTTTTGCATGATCCTTGTGTTAAATTGTGTAGATTTGCATGTGATTATGCTGTATTATGTGAAATGTTGAAAACAGATTTAACCCAACACCAGCTCACATATGAAACATATTTGTTTAGTGGAGATACATGAGAAAGACCTAAAAAGGAAAAATGAGAAAATGTATGCAATTTTGAAACTGTTGATTATAAGGGCCTGATTATTACTACCAAAACTACCATGTAAAAAGGTGTATAACTGGAATTAACTAGCCTGGGCATTCCATTACTGCCGACAGCGCTTCATACAGGAACATAGACTGTTCTTCACTATCAGCATCAGCAATCACTATTGCTGATTCCAAACATTTATTTTAATGACAAACCTAATGTCAGACACCTCATAATTTGTAGTGTAACTGCTTTTCTACACAAATAAAGAGCCTTCCACTCAGCTACTAGCTTTTTCTAGTTTAGTAGAAATATGTCAAGTGCTATAAGCAACACAGAGAAGAATGACTTCCGTAGGCTGTGAAAATTGATACAACTGGCATAATTCACATGTCCACAGCTTATTGAAGAGACAGTGGATTATATACATTTTTTAAGATGTTTGGTATCAGAGCAGACTACTCTCTGATTATTTGCACTGTGGATCTTCTGCAAGGAGAGGCAGGGTGCATGGTTGTTCACTGAGGATATGTATTCTGCCAGGAATCCTGTGAGCATGGAGCAAAGAGAGCAGAAGGGTAACACTGGGCTGCAGGGACCCTGTCCTTTGATAGCAGGCTCAGTCATTCTAGAGACTGTCTCTGCAACAGAGAGCAGAGTCATAGTAGATTTATTTGTAAATATTTAATTTCAAATTTAATGAAAAATATTTCAATTTTCAGTATTAACAGATCT
Organism: Psophia crepitans; assembly: GCA_013399095.1. Taxonomy (NCBI): domain Eukaryota; kingdom Metazoa; phylum Chordata; class Aves; order Gruiformes; family Psophiidae; genus Psophia; species Psophia crepitans. The sequence continues at coordinate 60,589 of VWZZ01002224.1, read as the reverse complement.
ATCATGCTCTAAAACATTCTTATTTACTCTGATAAAATCTGACTTTAAAGATTGCAAGCCTTCAGTTGTTTCATTCGATTTTATTGTGGTCCAGCAGTGCACTATCCATCACTGTCATCTCGGAAGGTTAGAGTAGAAAAACATATACAAATATACATATCCCACTGACTCTCCAGTCCCACATATGACTCTTTAAAACTCTAATTTGCTCAACCCAGTAACAGACTAAAAGATAATGGCTGAGTTGCAGCAGTAGACTGAGGTGAATGGCAAACAAAAAAGCAGCACTCCTCTCTCTAGGAAAGGCAATGGGGGACACTGCAAAGGTGATGGAGTACTTGCTGGCATTTAACACCTTTGATCAGCTCAGCATCCGTAACCCAAAGAAGCAATGTGAAAGGAATTCTTCCCAATCCCATTCAAGCAGAATCTTTAAACACCGTTATGACTTCTTGTTATCCTCTCTGTTTTCACCACATGCAGAATGTTTCATGTATTTTGGACACACACTCTTTGTTCTCCTTGTTGTGCACTAAACTTAGTTCAACTCTGCTCTCAAGGTTACATTCCTACAGCGATCAGCAACAGATAATTTTCAGCTTCTGCTTATACCTTTGGAGGCCTCTGGTACCATCCTGTGTCTGTGTTAAGTCCTCTGCTATCACTACTGGGGGTCTTTACTACATCAGAAGATCAGGCTTGAGAATCTCTAAGAAACCTGAAGGTGCACAAGTCCATAGGACCTAAAGAGATCTGTCCGCAGGTCATGAGGCAACTGGTGGATGAAGTCGCCAAGCCACCGTCCATCATATTTGAGAAACAGTGACAGCCCGGTGAAGTTCCCACTGACCGGAAAAAGGGAAGTATAACAGTTTAACATCTTTGTCAGCGACATGGACAGTGGGACCGAGTGCACCCTCAGCAGGTTTGCTGACAACGCCAAGCTGTGTGGTGCAGCCATCATGCTGGAGGGAAGGGAAGCCATCCAGATGGACCATGACAGGCATGAGATCTGGGCCTGTGTAAACCACATAAGTTCAACAAGGTCAAGTGCAAGGTCCTCCACATGGGTTGGGGCAATCCCAAGCACAACTACAGGCTGGACGGAAAATGGATTGAGAGCAGCCCTGAGGAGAAGGACTTGGGGGTGCTGGTTGATGAAAAATTCCACATGAGCTTGCAATGCATGCTTGCAACCCAGAAAGCCAACCATGTCCCAAACTGCATCAAAAACAGTGTGACTAGCAGGTCAAGGGAGGTGATTCTGCCCCTCTACTCTCATGAGACTCCACTTGGAGTACTGCATCCAGCTCTGGAGCCTCCTGTACAAGACAGTCATGGAGCTGCTGGAGGGAGTGCAGAGGAGGGCCATGAAGATGATTGGAGGGCTGGAGTACCCCTCCTATGAAGATGGGCTAAGAGAGTTGGGCTTGTTTAGCTTGGAGAAAAGAAGGCTCAGGGGAGACCTTATAGCAGCTTTTCAGTACCTAAAGGGGTCTACAGGAAAGACACAGAGGGACTCTTTATCAGCAAATATAGCAACAGAACAAAGGGTAATGGGTTTAAACTAAAAGAGGGTAGGTTTAGATTAGATATAAGGGGAAAAAAGTCTTCACTGGGAGAGTGTTGAGACACTGGAACAGGTTGCCCAGAGAAGCGGTGGGTGCTGCCTCCCTGGAAATAATTAAGGCCAGGTTGGATGGGGTTTTGGGCAACCTGGTCTAGTGGAAGGTGTCCCTGTCCATGGCAGGGAGGTTGGAACTTGATGATCTTTGAGGTCCCTTCCAATTCAAATCATCCTATGATTCTAAGTCCATGAAGATGCATTTTAAACTTTGCCCTCTCTGGGAATCACAGGTGTAACATAAGCTGTAAAGAATAGAAATTCTATTCCATCTACAAGAAACGTCCAATGGAGGATCCAGAGAACTACAGGTCTGTCAGTCTGACCTCAGTGCCGGGGAAGATAATGAAACAGTTCATCTTGGGTGCACTCACCAAGCATGTGCTAGAAAACAAGGAGATCAGGCCCAATCAACATGGGTTCATGACAGGCAGGTTCTGCTTGACCAATCTAATCTCCTTTTATGACCTGGTGACCCACCTAGTGGATGAGAGAAAGTCTGTGGATGTCGTCTACCTGGACGTCAGCAAAGCGTTCGACGCAGTCTCTCACAGCATTCTCCTAAAGAAGCTGGCGGCTCATGGCATAGAAAGGTACACTGTTCACTGTGTAAAAAAACTGGCTTGAAGACCAAGCCCAGAAAGTAGTGGTGAATAGAGCTATCTCCAGTTGGCAGCTGGTCACAAGCAGTGTTCCCCAGGGCTCAGTCTTGGGGCCAGTCTTGTTCAATATCTTTATCAATGATTGGGATGAGGAGATCAAGTGCACCCTCAGTAAGTTTGTGAATGACACTAAGTTGGGAGGCAGTGTCGATCTGCTTGAGAGTAGGAAGGCTTTGCAGAGGGAACTGGACAAGTTGGATCGATGGGCTGAGGCCAACTGTATGAGGTTGAACAAGGCCAAGTGGTGGGTCCTGCACTTCGGTCACAACAATCCCATGCAACACTACAGGCTTGGGCAAGAGTGGCTGGAAAGCTGTGCAGAGGAAAAGGACCTGGGGGTAGTGGTTGACAGGTGGCTCAACATGAGCCAGCAGTGTGCCCAGGTGGCAAAGAAGGCCACCAGCATCCTGGCTTGTATCAGGAATAATGTGGCCAGCAGGAGTAGGGAAGTGATTGTCCCCTGTACTCTGCTCTGGTGAGGCTGTACTTCAAATACTCTGTCCAGTTTTGGGATCTTCACTGCAAGAAAGACATTGAGCTGCTGGAGCGTGTCCAGAGAAGGACAATGAAGCTGGTGAGGGATCTGGAGCACAAGTCTTATCAGGAGTGGCTGCAGGCACTGGACTTGTTTAGTCTGGAGAAGAAAAGGATGAAGGGAGACCTTATCACTCTCTACAACTACCTCAAAGGAGGTTGTAGCCAGGTGGGTGTTGGTTTCTTCTCCCAAGTAACGAGTGACAGGACAATAGGAAATGGCCTCAAGTTGCACCAGAGGAGGCTTAGATTGGATATTAGGAAAAATTTCTTCACTCAAAGAGTGGTCAAGCATTGAAACAGGCTCCCCAGAGAGGTGGTGGAGTCACCGTCCCTGGAGGTGTTCAGAAAGCATGTAGACGTGGCATTTCGGGACATGGTTTAGTAGACGTGGTGTTCATTTGACATTTGAACTTGATGATCCTAGAGGTCTTTTCCAACCTTAAAGATTCTATGATTCTATGAAATTTCATTAATTCAATAATGATATAATGTGGGTATCAAACACATTCCTAGGTAATAGCAAAACTAAATTTTCCTTTCTCATGTGTTAGAAAACTTTAAGGATTAAGAAAATGACAGCTGTACTCTGTCTGTGGGTTGGCATGACTAGATACAGTGACTTGTTTATATGAGGGTCTTTTTTGTAATCTGATCAAGGTCAGGACATGGACCTAAGCACCTACACAGAATTGCATATACTATAAAATATTGTCACGGTCCATGTGGTAGTTTCAGCTGGGCTAAGCTGGGCCAGGAACCATTGGATGCAGCTATCCTACTCAGTGGGAGAGTTCAGTTACACAGATGTAAATGATACTATCCCTGCTGGATTCAATGTTAAAGAATGGTCAACAGTTCATTTTATTTACTAATGTTGGCATTGTTGGTGGTATACATCTGTATTCAAAAAGCATATGTCCAGAGAATGTTATTGCTCAGATATGGTCTATTGTGTTGCCAACTCTTTACTCTTTATTTAGCGTTTGCCTTTTTTTTTTTCTCAATTTTTTTTTTGCTTGCTTTTTTCCCACCATTTTCTGCAAAGGAATTCAGTACTCCTGAGAACTGCAATTTAACAAATAAAGTCTCTGATTTCCAAATAGCATTACACTTTTCCAAAGAATACATACAACATACTAGAAATAGCTCAAAAAGAAAGGGTTGGTTTCATTTTCAGATACTTATGAATGTTCCTGCTTTGTCTTCTGGCTAACACAAACAAAGACTGAGATCATATAAAAGTGTTGGTGATACTTTTCTGAAGCAGGGGCACATTAGGAATAGTAGAGCAGTCATTATCTGGTTTTGTACAGACGATAAATTAATCTTCAAATGAAAATAAATTGTTGTGTTTATCATACAGTTGTGAAAGTCTCTCTCCCTGTCACCTCTGCTGATACAGACTGTCAGAACTTGCAACAGGGAAACTTGGAAATACCAAAGTAAAGTTAGTGCAGAAATTTTTCCTCTACCATGTTAGATTGTCTGTCTCTCACTGCTGTCTCTGATTGCCCATAGAAATCCCACAGGTTTTTTAGTCTAATATTATAGATCAGGACTTCCTTCATAAAAAAATTATGAAGATCTGGTCATTGTCAATACAAAGACATAATTCAGGATTTCAACTGTAAATGCACAAGACTTGCAGTCTGATGTGGGTAAAATCAAACTAATGTAATGTAAATTTGACAAATTTTTCTCTCAAGCAAAGCTGGAATATCTGTTCACATGTATATTCATGGCCTTTGAAAGTTTTGGACCTCACTTTCGCACCACACATATTCAGCAATACAATGTTTGAAAAAGGAAGATTTTAAAATCCTATTTCACAAAGTAAATAACAAAGGTGATCTCTGTTCTGGCCTGATATAATAATCATGATCACATGTTTACTGTTCTGTCTGGAAGTATCGATATATTCAGTTCATGATCTATCTTTCTCCACATAGATTTTTGGTTAGAAAAAGACACTTAGAGCCATCCAGGGTGTCCTGTATTGCACACACCATAGATTTTCATCCATGGTGACTAGCACTAAGTCTGCAGCTCTTTCTTAATATTATTATATATGTGTGTTGTGGTTTTACCCCAGCCAGCAGCTGAGCACCACGCAGATGCTCGCTTAGTCCACCCTTTGGGAAGGGGGAGAGAATCAGAAGAGTGAAAGTGAGAAAACTCCTGGGTTCCAATACAAGGGTTTAATAAGTGCAGCAAAAGCCACATGCACAAGAAAAGCAAAACAAGGAATTCATTCCCCACTCCCCACGGCAGGCAGGGGTTCAGCCATCCCCAGGACAGCAGGGCTCCGTCACGCGTAATGGTTACTTGGGAAGACAAACGCCATCACTCCGAACGCCGCTGCCACCCCTCTCTTCCCCTTCCCCAAGCACCTTACAAACCGAGCATGACGCCATATGGTATGGAATGTCCCTTTGGTCAGTTGGGGTCAGCTGCCCTGTCTGCCTCCTCCCAACTCCCCGCACACCCCCAGCCATCCCGCCGGCGGGGCGGTGCGAGAAGCAGCAAAGACCTTGGCTCTGTGCCAGCACCGCTCAGCAACAGCAAAAACATCTCTGCACTATCAGCGCTGCTTCCAGCACAAACCCAAAACACAGCCCCGTACTGGCTGCTCTGAAGAACATTAACTCTCAGCTGAAACCAGGACTCTATGAAATTATTTGCTGGGAAATTAGGGAAATTACATTGCTTCTGATTTTTTTCTTTCCTTGAAATCGATGACCTTTTTTATTTTGATTTATTATTTCCAGGTTATTTTTCAAAATATTTAACATTCAGTATCTTTATTCCCCCACTGTTTTTTGTTCAAATCAGCAAATTATTTTCTGATAATCAAAAGAATCACAGAATCACGGAATGACAGAATCACAGATTAGTAGTGATTGGAAGGGACCTCTGGAGATTATCTAGTCCAACACCCCTACTAAAGCAGGATCACCCAGAGCAGGTTGCACAGGATCACGTCCAGATGGGTTTTGAATATCTCTAAAGAAGGAGACTCTACAACCTCTCTGGGCAGCCTGTTCCAGTGCTCTGTCACCCTCAAAGTGAAGAAATTTTTCCTCATGTTCAGATGGAACTTCCTGTGTTCCATTGCCCCTTGTCCTGTCACTGGGCACCACTGAAAAGATTCTGGTCCCATCCTCTTGACATCCACCCTTTAGGTTTTTATAAGTGTTGATGAAATCCCCTCTCAGTCTTCTTTTCTCCAGGCTAAACAGATCCAGCTCTCTCAGCCTTTCCTCATACAAGAGATGCTCCAGCCCCCTAAACATCTTGCTAGTCCTCCATTGGACTCTCTCCAGTAGTTCCCTGGCCTTCTTGAACTGTGGAGTCCAAAACTGGACACTGAACTCCAGATGTGGCCTCACCAGGGCAGAGTACAGGGGGAGGATAACCTACCTTGACCTGCTGGCCACTATCTTCTTGATACATCCCAGGATACCACTGGCCTTCTTGACCACGAGAGCACATGGCTGGCTCATGTTTACCTTGTCATCCACCAGGACTCTCAGGTCCTTCTCTGCAGTGCTGCTTCCCAGCAGGTCAACCCCTAACCTGTAGTTGTGCTTGGGGTTATTCCTCCCTAGGTGCAGGACCCTACACTTGCCTTTGTTGAACTTCATGAGGTTCTCCGCCCAGTTCTCTACCCTGTCCAGATCCCTCTGAATGGCAGCGCATCCTTCTGGTGTATCAGCCACCCCTCCCAGCTTGTTATCATCAGCAAGTTTGCTGACAGTACATACTGTCCCCTTGTTCAGGTCATTGATGAATACTTTGAATAATAAAATTATTTTCAATTTCTTTACCAAGAGGTATAGATTATATAATAGTCAAAATGCAGCTAACAAACCTTCCAAAGACTGTAAATAATGTTTAAAAGCTTTTTTCAGTATATTGTTTTAAATTCTGTCAGGACTGTGAATCTGTTTGGTTACATTAAATACTAAAGATACATCTCAAATTGCACTACATACTATAGTGGAAATCAATGTAAGATACAATGTCCTTGCATTGTGGAATTCACTATTTAAAAATGAGAAATTCTGCTCTAAAGATATTTTGGAAAAAAACTCCAGGATAAAAATAAGGAATAATTAATGGAAATATGTTCATCTCATTGTAGTTTTGCTCTCCTTTCTTCATTGCGTGTGATGATAAAACCAGTATTTACTCCTGTCCACTGAGATTTAATAAAATTCACAATTAATTTGCCTTTTGCTTGTTCCATGATGCTATCCAGCTGAAGAGTATGTTGATCAGCACTGTGTTAGTTCTTTCTACTCCAGAGTAGTAACAGCTGAGTTGTCACCTTATGCCACCATGAAATTCTGAATGCCAAATGGGAATGTACTTATAGTTGGGAAAAATATGTTATTCTCTTTATAATTTTCTCTTGCCTTTTTTCTCTGCTTCCTTCTCTTTATTTATCTTCATTCTTTATTCATCTTCATTATTCATTTGTTCTGCATTCTCTAACCAGTGTGTACTTAACAGTCAGATTGGCCCTGTAACTCAAACAGTTATGTCTTTGGTGAGAGGAATAGCTTATTTGGTCAAGCAAATTAACAGTCGGCAGGATTTTTGTTTATTGTAGCTTGCAACTTTCCCCCCCCCCCACTGTAGGTCAAGACATGTTTGATGATGGTTAGGAAGATCTTCGTGGTACTGTATCATGGTACTACCATAGCATAAGAGAAGCTGAGAAAAGAAACATGTTATCATATCTCTTGATCTACATGTTTTCTGCTCATCATGTACTTCGAGCCTGATTGTAGTTCAGCTTGTCTCTACAGGCTTAGGAACCTTCTGTGGGACAAAAACGTTGTGGGCTGGGCTATAACACACAATAGTAGCTCTTCCAGCTGCCTAGACTCGTAGAAGTGCTCTGTGTATACCTGAACTCTTCCTGGTGATGGAATTTGAGATTCTGACCTGGCCTGAATGCATGCTTAAAGAGCATGAACTTTAATCAAGTCTGTATTCCAAAACAAATGCAGATCCCACCCTCGGATAACAGAAAGATGTATGCAGAGTCTGCTAGAGTACTGCGAGTACTGCACGTGCTAACGTAATGCTCCACAGACTCCATATTATATCAGTACTCCAGTTAGTAAAGAAAGAAGAGCTCTGTATTTTCCCTTGGTCAGCCATACGCTTTGTTTTCCAGCTGGTATGTGACAACCAGCGCTGAAGAAGTGCAAACTGTTTTTTGAAAACAGGGTTAAAGGACTTTATGTAACACACTTTTTTGAGGTGTTTCCCTTGTGTCTGCTCTGCATGGACAGAATGTCTCAGAACATCTCATCTGCCTGGTACAGCTGAGCACCTGAACGCAACACTCTAGAGGAAAGCACCTTAGCCTGCAGCATTTTAAACAGGTTAAGACTCTAGATTACATAAAAGCAGGAAGGCATACAGTCATTTACACAGCCAGACAGCTGGCATTTCACAGAGAGTGCTCTGGCACACCTACAAATCAAGGATAAAGACCTTCAAGTGTCTATAACAGTCAAAAAATATTAGGCTGTTTGATCTCATGTAAAGGACGAATATATCAATATTGCAGAGGTTACTTGACAAACTCTGCTTGACATTGCAGAATGGCTGGCCCCCATTCTCCTATGCTGTTATGAATGAAATGTCTTTTTACTGTAATTAACATATAACTTGTACACATATTTTCTTTCTTCTGTTGCCACAAAATCGTTGTTATTTCTAAACACATACGAAAAGGTTGAGGCATCATTTTTACTTCCTCAATAGAAGCTCCAAGCATAAGATTTATTTTATTTATTTATTAATAATCGGATAGCATAATAGGTAGAAGATGCTAAAATATTTGTATTAATCAGTGTTCTGAACAGATTTTTGGTTCTTAACAGCGCATTACAAATTATAAAATACCAAACATTAATTTTATGTTTGTTCATTCAAAAATAATGCTATACAGTGGAATTTTATCTCTGGTGATGTGGCAATATTTTATCCTTTCCTTGTTACTGCATACATTTCTGGTTTTGTTAGCATCATACTTAGTCATTCATATATAGCTAGTTTGAAGTGACATTGTGACTTGATTATACTTTTGCATGTGTTCTAATGTCCTATAACTGGACTGTTGTCTCACAGTGTTTGTATAACACGATCTTGCATGGACGCTAGTATTGGATTATCCACGATCATCTGAAACAATATATCTCCTTTCTCTGTTGGAAAACAATAGGGTCTCTAATTCTTAATCTAACTCATGCTGCAGGGAACTACACAAAGATATCAACGCAGACTACCTCTATACACTGTTAGAAATTGTCAGTTTTGTATTATTAGTTCTAGTATCAGTGATGTCAGCCTATACCAAACTCATCACCCAAGTCATACCCAAGTTATTTCTGAGCTAAGTAATACAGGTATTAGAAGCCGTATGACAATGGGAACACAGACCTCCGCGTGTCATCATCACTTGACTATTTACCCATCTACTCATGTGACATTTGCAGCACACGGGGTTCAGCAGTCATGCAACTATGCAGCATGGAAACTTGGACTATTTACTTAGATCATCTGAGCTCAGAAATGTGTAAACGTATTGCAAGCATCACAAGCATACTTATGAGTGCCATTTTGTTTCATCCCTTAAAGCATTACAGTGCTGCTATGGCTTCAAGGTTTTCTAAACCTTGTCTGACATTTCATCAACCATAATAAATGAACACCAGAGCTACATGCAGTATTTCTGTATTTTTGTTGCAGTACCAGTTTCACCAGAACTGTGTGAAGAGAGAAGTCACCTCAGTATTCCTGCTTGCTACATATCTCTTTCACCAACCCAGCCACTGTGCTAGAGGATTTTTAACTACAGCACTCTGAGGTTTTACAAAGACTTCTTAACCTTTGTGATTATTGCTAATGTTTTTCCATGGATCACCATTCATTTCTCCCAGAAATATAATTTTACATTTGGCTATATTTTTAAAGGCATTTTTTCTGTATGTAAGACTTTTGGAGAGATGTCTCTGCAAAGTATAGGTATTCTGTTTAATTATGTTCACCTGTTTGTTTTTTTAGAATACGCTAATTCACTGAGTATTTGAAAGGTTAATTGTAGATCCGCAGCATACGGCTGAGCCACTGGGCAGTCGGCATGTTTTCCTGTTGTCTCCTCTGCAGGACTCTGCAGACATCAAGGTCAGTGAAGAAGAAGGGGGGGGAGATACTCCAAGCGCCAGAGCAGAGATTCCCCTGCGGCCCGTGGTGAAGACCACGGTGAGGCAGGCTGCAGCCATGGGCCTGCAGCCCATAGAGGAAGGATTATGGGAAGTAGAGATTCCACCTGCAGCCCATGGAGGACCCCACACTGGGGCAGGTGGAGACACCTGAAGGAGGCTGTGACCCTGTGGGAAGCCTGCGCTGGAGCAAGCTCCTGGTAGGACCTGCAGATCTGTAGAGAGAGAAGCCCACACTAGAGCAGGTTTGCTGGCAGGACTTGTGACCCCATGGGTGACCCACACTGGAGCAGTCTACTCCTGCAGGTCTGCACCCCTTGGGAGAGACCCATACTGGAGCAGTTCGTGAATAACTGTAGCCCATGGGAAGCACTCACGTTGGAGAAGTTCACAGAGGACTGTCTCAGTGAGAGGGATGCCATGCTGGAGCAGGGGAAGAGTGTGAGGAGTCCTCCCCCTGAGGAGGAAGAAGCAGCAAAAACAGCATGTGATCAACTGACCATAACCCTCATCCTGGTCCCCATGTGCTGCTGGAGGGGAGTAGGGGGGATCAGGAGTGAAGTTAAGAAGGGAGGGGTGGGGGGAGGTGTTTTAAGATTTGGTTTTATTTCTCATTGCTCTACTCTGTTTTGCTTGATAAATTAGATTAATTCTTCTCCAAAGTGAGTCTGTTTTGCCAGTGACAGTAATTGATGAGGAATCTCTCCCTGTCCTTATCTTGACCCACAAGCCTTTCGTCATACTTCTCCCCTGCCCAGCTGAGAAGGGGAGTGATAGAACAGCTTTGGTGGGCACCTGGACTTCAGCTAGGGTCAACCCACCACAGTAATTTAATCCTCTACTAATTTTCCTTTACCTCCCTAAGGATTTAAATCAAAGTAGTCAACTTCTAACTAGTAGGTCAACCTGCTTTATATTTTCTGAGTACTGACAAAATAGCTTTCTGTCTTCTGTTAACATCAGTGGGCCAGAGGTGTCTTAGGGATTCTGTCATCCAAGTTTTTTAAGACAGCTAATTTAAAAATGACTAATGGTGAATCTTTTTAGCATTTTGATTGACTGAGTGAAAGATCAGCAACTTATGGGAGGTTTTTGTTGCTGTTTTTTAAGCAAAATCAGGATGTTGACTTATGCCTCTGAACATGTCACCATACACAGGTGATAAATTCTTGCATTAGGCTACATGATGGAGAAGAGCAGGAAACCCAGCTGGTGTGTGCCTCATTTTCCTTTTGGCACCGTTGATGGGTAAATTCTCAGATCTGCCACTTGAAAAGGGAAGATGGATAATTACATAACCTTTAAAATGGGTAAAAGGGACAATAAATTGTTTCTAGGGTTGTCCTAAGCAGTCTAAGACTTCACTTCCATTGAGAGCTTTCCATAGCTCTGAGATAAGACCATTGTGCTCATTGGGTTTTCTTTGTTTATATTCTTCCTGTTTTAGGAGGACATGGCTAAGGGTAGAAATAATGGTACTACTACTAGCGAAATAGTGGATATATATTAAAGAGGTAATGGATTCTTCTGATTTTCAATGTTCTTGTTTTATATGTGACTGCTATTTATTTACCTTTACTCCATTTCCTCTATATTTTTAATTGTTGCTTTTATTTCAAAATGAACCAGGATGAACGTTTAGATGAACTGTACTCCTTAATTCTGCAATTCTGTCTTTCTTCTTCAGGTGTTACCCATTTCTATTAACATTTTCCTGTCTGTGTTTTTCCTCATAGCCAGTTTCCCTTGTACTTTGCCCTGGCTTTAAGAAGTGCTGTTGAAAAGCATTTAAAGAACAATGCAATCATCAGGCACAGTCAATATGGGTTCGCAAAAGGAAATTAATTAATTCAGGGATGGTGGTGTATGTAATGTTTCTGGATTTTAGTAAGGCTTTTGAAACTGTCCCTCACAGCATCCTTCTGGACAGGTTGCACAGTTGTGAGATGAGCAGGTACACTGTGCACTGTGTGAAGAACTGACTGAGGGGGAGAGCTCAAAGGATTATAGTGAATGGAGTTATACGTGGCAGGTGATCAGCTACCAACAGTGTTCCTCAGGGCTGTGTTACAGGGCCAGTTCTGTTTAATGTTTTTAGCCATGACCTAGGTGCGCGAGTTGAATGCACCATTAGCAAATTTGCTTATGATAGCAAACTGGGAGGTGTTATTTACATTATTCATAATAAACAAATAACAGCTTTGACAAATGCCACCACAACAGGAAAAAAGAATGGTGTGTGAAATGAGAATCTGCTGTATATTGCAGGAGCAGATCTAACAGCCCTAACAACCTATGGTTTTGCCTTTTTAACCCTTATTTTCATCAAATGTTTTCTGGACCTTGGATTTAATATTAACATCTGAATTGCCATTTGGTAGGTATTGCAAAATCAGTAATTGTAGTAATAAAATGTTCTGTTGTATTTGAAAATAGTAAACAGGTTTTTCAAGGTGACTGATTAGTTGTGTATGATCTATCTGGTTGATATTGCTTAAACTTTTAACATTTCCATAGCAGCAGCAACTAAATATCACTATCACTTCTCTCATCATTGGCTGGACTGGCCCAGCCCAATCAATGGTAAGTTTAAGATGTCATAGGACAGTTTGAAGGTGAATTACTAGTAGTCTCTGTGATGGTTTTCTTACCCTTTTTTAAGATTAGGTGAGACACATCAACATCTGCAGAAGCTGCACAATAATGTATTTAATGGCATTTTGGATGTATTTGTGAGATACCACATGTACTGCTTCCTCCTAACTTCAACATTGCAGAAAGGTTTTATGAGTAGCAATTAATGACACATTTAAAGAAACTAGGGAATGAAGGGGACTATGATTTATCTTGTGATTTGTCAATGATATTTATATTTAAAATATTTTGTTAGTGCTTCTATACATACTCATGAAAATATGTAGAGTGTGGTTCCTCAGTCATCTGAATATTTGGCAGTTAAGATCTCATTTTCAATAAGGCAACTTTAAATGAAGCTTTAAGATTATGACAGTTTTTATACACTGCTTCACACAATTTACTGAATATGTATAGCATTTCTCCATTTTCTCTTATATTAATTTGTCGCTGATACTTTCTGTTTTAGATCTCAAGCTGTCTCTTTATCCTGTTTCGGTTTACTTAGTATAACACAACAAAAATTAAGCCTATTTGCTTTTATGACAGACGTGAATATTCCTATGTGAATGTTCATAAAAGTAATTTAAAGATCAGAATTACAAAAGTCACGGTAACAAAAACCTAAATTTGCATATGGAAATAGATTGTAATAGACAAAGAAGATTGAATTAATTGTGTCAATGATAATAATAAGAAAAATCTGAATTAATAAAAAAGGGCTAAGCTGAAACCACGTATATCACAAATTGGAGAAACAGGGGAGCAAAAATCGATGCACCTAGAGTGATACGTTAAAGATTTCCCCAGAATGCACTTTCAATAAAATACTGAGTAGCTCAGCTTTCTCATCTATTGCTCTTTTATGAAGTCTTACAAGTGTCTTCATGGGGAAATCGGGCAGCAAACCTCAGTCCTTTCAATCTCCACTCACTCAACCATTTCAATTGTTTCATCTTTAGCATCAAACATTCTGAGAAAAAGCTAAGGCACACTATTCATATTCTGTTGCTGTCTTCACTGGCTTTGGCAAGATCTTGCACATAATCTAGAGTGCATAAATTGGCTGCATAATCTTACAAACATTCTTAGGTGTTTTCTTTCTCTACCTTTCCTTGTCTCTGTCTTTTTTTGCCTTTGATAAAGAAAGCCAGTTTAGTGAATCAAGACTATCTTTATCACAGTGCTGCTGCGAGCCACAAGGAAAGAGCAGCTAAAAAGCGATCTCTTAAATAGCCTGATGTTTCTACAAGTTTGCAGAGTCTTAAAGGAGCAGCTCAGACTGCCTGTTGTGCGTGCCATTCTTTTCTCCAGTCTTTTGTGTAATTTGTCTTGCTCCATCTTGAGTAAAGGAAGATCAAACTTCTACAAGGACAGCAATAAAACCAGATTTTGACCTTGTCAGTTAACCATTGGGTAGAACTGATTCTGCCTCAGGGCAGGAACTAGATGACCTTTCCAGACCTATAGTGTAAGGTTTTCTATTGTAACATTTTCTCATTTTCACAAAAAAAGAAGTTATTACCATCTTTATTACCATCTAAAAGACTGTCAAACAAGAACGTTTTTCAGAAAAAATCTTAACAGCTCAGGTAAAATGAAATAAGAGATATTTAAAAATGAAAGCCTTACTGAATACTGAGTATTTTAAATATTTTAATGAATTCTTGTTCTAGGTATCTAAGAAAATTACACAGGTTTTTAATGGTGACTGTAAATAGAAAACCAAGGAGACCAGCATATTACTGCCTGAAACACTAAACCACTCTGAATTAATTTGTGTGCTACAATGACCTTACAAGGACTTGCAAACCTGGTTTGAGGCTTATGTAAGAAGGTCCCTGCTGCTATCCTGACAAACTGGTGGAAGAAACAGAATGAGCAGCTACTGGTGTCACAGGCAACTGCTGAAGTTAGGGCCTTTGGTTTGGTTTGTTTTTTTGTCATTCTGCTTGATGTTTATGCAGATTTTGAGATAATAAAATAAATGTATAACTATGAACCAACAAAAATATAATTAATGTCCCCAGACTGTCTCTGTTCAGAAAACCATCAGCTCAAGCCTGTATAGCAAGTTTATATGCAAATAATTCTGAGTAAAAATGTATGCTCATATTCTGGAAATAGTATGTTTGTCATTACACGAAATGATCAAAGTAAAATTTCAGATTTGAGCTGCTTGATGGAAGTTTTCCACTGAAGAAACAGAGTACCACAAAAACTGAATAAAATGTAGTGAAGGTTTTACATTGCACACTACAATACAAAAACGTATGTAACTGGAGAGACCAGAGATGGTAGTAGTCATTAAAAGAAACAGCAGGCTTAGGAGCTGATGAGATTCTACTATTTGAAAAATAATAATAATAATCCCCCGGTCCTAGACATTTAACCTGGCTCTATAGCTTTATTGTCCATTTTTAGTTGTCCTAACTATTTATAAACAAATCAATGTGCACAGATTAAAGAGCCCCGATCTGCAGTTAAATGACTAATCAATAGAGAGATATTACCCCAGTAAAATGTAGCTGCATTCACACAGAATTTGCTACTTAGGATTCCAAACTAGTAAGGCTGGAGTTAGTTTCATTGTGTATATTTAAAGGAGATAAATTAATTATTTTCATTAATGTCTTAGAAGTTAATTTCATATCTGGAATTTTATTTTAAGTCAGATTTAATATCTAATTCTTAAACAATGCATTATTATGGCTCAAACTAATTCAAATTCACGTAAGATTTCATACTCGGGTCATAAAGATAAAAATATTTGTTCAAGATTTTGTACAAACTCACTGAATTTGTTGTAGAAAAATTTGAATGAATATTCATGACAAAGGTCAAACTTTTTTGCTGTTAAATGTATGCTGAAATTTTTGAATGATTAGTACATATGCATATGAAATACTTCAGAAAGATTTCTGTTTTCCTATTTACTCTCATCTTCACTGTTATCAGTGTGGGGGTTTTTAGCCATGCTTGATTTTTCAATGAAGAGTTTGATTTTCTATCTATGCTTATTAGAAAGTTTTTGTTTGTTTTTTTCTCCTGAATTGCAAGAACCTGGATTCAAAACTATGAAGAACATAGTTGTGGTTCGGGGGTTTTTTAAATAAAATTTATTAACTTTACATTTCTTACTGAATGAAGTCTCAGCACTACCTGCAAAAAGGAAAAGGTGCAAAGAATTAACTCTTAATGAAGTTGTACTCGTGAATCACATTGTATGGTTCCACTTGTAAGACCACACTTGCAATATTACATCCAATTTTGAACTTCCATTAGTGGAAGGATTGCTATTTGAACAAACTGCACTGAGTTCAGAGAATGTCACCAGGATAGTGGCAGCTCTCCTGTGAGAAGTGGAGGGAGTTGGGCTTGTTCAGCCTAAGCAGAGACGGCTTTCTGCCTGTGCCTATGGGGAGGTTACTGAAGAGGCAGTCAGGCTCTCCACAGAGCACATGATGGGAGGATGAAGGACAGTGGCCACATGTTGAAATAAAAGATGTTAAAATTAAATATAAGGAATAACTTATTCACAAAGTGGAGGAGGTTGCCCAGAGTGCATCCTTGGAAGTTTCCAAGACCCTCCTGGATAAATCCCTAAGCAACCTGCTTTGAGCAAGAGGCTGGATCAGAGACCTCCTAAGGTCTCTTGCAACCTGAATTATCCTATGATTCCATGACTCTGTAGTTCTTACCTAATTTTTGTAACCACATCTCCTGAAGAAAACCTCATTTCTTTTTATATATTTTGAAGAATTTCTTGCTTGAAGTCTTCAGTAACTGCGGTCACTTTTAATTTTAATACTACTTTAATCTATCAAAAGGTAGGATAGAAATTCTCTTTTCATTTGTACATGGAATATCTTGTGGGAACTTTGTGTATAGGTTGTGAGAAAAAGAAAAGACTATTATTTTAAAAGACTCTTCACCAAAAAACTGAATTAGCATTTTTTTGTTTTAACATTTTTATTTAAAGAAAAAAATCTAAAGGAATTAATCCAAAAGTGCATCTATATGAACCCCAGACTATCTTGCTCATTTGAGGCCAGCTCACCCTAGGGAAAGCTGGCTACCCTTGGGAATGTTGTTTTTCTACACTGAAACTGAACTGATAGTGTAAGTTAACATACACCTTGCATAGTTGTCTGAGGGTGAAAAATGTATGCACTGTTTGAGAATGGGCTAAGTGTTAAGGCCCTGTGTAGCGTAGAAGTCAAATGAGATACAGATGCTTTGGGAGATCCTCTTGGATTGGGTTATCCTCTGAGATCCCAGTGAGAGAGCTTGTTGGAACTATACAGAACCACCCTGCTATAGAGTGAGCTAAAAATTAAGTGGTATGGACGATGAATGGAACAATATTACAAAAATTCAAGTGTTCCATCTCTTCATTTCAGCTGTGATAGAGAGAAACAAATTGTACAGTTGTGCAAATGATACAACTAAGAAGGAAGTGAGGAATTCAGTTAACAGTGTAATATTAAGCTACAGTTGGACGATCATACAATCATTATGAAGCTGTTCATAAGAACAACAGCCTTCCAATAAATCAAATATGATTCAGCAATAATAAAATTATTCAGTTGATGTTAAACTGTAAGATAGACAAAAATAAGTCTACAAATAATCCTCGGGATTTTAGAAAGCCAAACTTTGGGATGCTGGACAAATAAATTTATTCATCTGATTGGTTTGGGACAATTAAAGATTTGAACTCAGAGACGATGAGGAGGAAGTCTACTTTTAAGTAAAATGTGAACACAATGAGAGCATATATTCAAAGAGAAAACTAAATACTTGTATAAAAGAGCTTTTCAATATGAATCATCATGTAAAGGATTTAATAAGAAGAATGGAGACAAAAAGAAAGGGTAAAAGGGACTCATTAAGAAGAACAGAGACAAACAGAATTCATTAAGAGAAAGTCAATGTCTCAGAGGTTAAAGAGGTAAAGACTAAATACATTGAAGGCCTTACCCTAGCATTAGAAACTAAAACATAAAAATGTTTTTTTACACACTATACATTATACTTTACATAAATAAAGAGAGGAAACTAGAAAAGATGGAGCCTTCTGTATACTCAGAATTAGAAGGCAGGAAAGAAGATCTAGAAACGGCCAAAATTTTTAATTAATCCTACACTTGTGTTCTGGGTTTGGCTAGAGTAGGGGGGGGGGGGTGCTGGTCGGGAAAGGGTGGTACTTCTCGAGACGGTGTGGCTCTGGGACGGTCCAGCTTCGGAATGGGTCTGAGCGTATGGTCCAAGTTGTACGGTATTGTGTATCATCAGCATTTTTTTTGTTGGATTGTTGTTGTTGTTGTTGTTTTTCCCTTTCACTCCCTTTGCTGTCCCAGTAAAACTGCCATCTGTCGTTATCACAGCTCAGGGGAGTCTGTTTTCTTTCCCTTTCCCCCTCCCCACCGGCGGAGAAAACTAGCAGCTGTGTGGTGCTCAGCTGCCGGCTGGGGTAAAACCACAACTTGGTGGGATTTTTGGTTTATTTTTGTGTTGGGTTTTTGTTGGTGGTGTTTTTTTAAAAAAATTTGAGGGTCATGGTGAGGGTAATATACGTTATTTGCTCCAAATGAGAAGACCATGATACAAATTACAGTATGGAAGTTAGAAGCGAAATTGCTATTTCTAAGTGTGAAAGAATTAAAGAGCTTGATAACATCTATTCAACTCAACAAATTAGCACATGGTATTGCAAATATAGTAGAAGCCATTTAAAATTAATCCACATATCTGGTAGTAGTAAATCTGGAGAAGAGCAAATGTGGTATCAAGATAAAAAGCAGCGGAGAAAGAACATGAACCAAGCAGATAGTTTGATTATGACGCTATGCAAAGCATTAGAGCAGATTTTGAACAAGAACTAATTAGGGACATAGAGGTAAATGGAACTTACATTACAACATGGTTTTATCTCGTACAGACTGTCGGACTTAATATCTTTATAGATAACTGACTTCCTAGAGAGGCTAATAATATAAAGCTACTCTGTTCAGATTTATGCTAAACATTTGATAAGATTTCTTGAAGGAAAATTAGTATTGAACATGTTGATGACAGTGATTAACATGAGGTGTGGAAGAAGTTTGTTAGGAGGAAGACTATCCCCAGCTGTACTCGAACAGCTAGACAGGCTGGAGAAAAATCAGTAGAAATACGTCTCAAGCATCAGTGTTTGGACTGATCATATTCACTGTATTTGTTTATGTCTTTGAGATTAAAATTATGTATATGCTTAAGAAATGTCAAAGCAACTAGGTGCTGAGGCTTCGTCGAGAGGATTTGATCATCCTAAGGAGAGTAATCAC
The DNA here is from genome assembly GCA_013399095.1 of Psophia crepitans. NCBI lineage: Eukaryota > Metazoa > Chordata > Aves > Gruiformes > Psophiidae > Psophia > Psophia crepitans. Next base: position 41,559 of record VWZZ01002224.1, on the reverse strand, counting down.
ACAAATGGAATGCAATTTAATACCACAAAGTTCAGAGGCATATTTTCAAGAATTAGTAATAAAAATTTGTTACAAAAAGGACTTTGTCAATCTGATGCGATGGAATGGGTATAAATATCTGGGTATATTTGCTGAAGTTGAGTATGAACTGCCAGTGATGTAGCTGTGAAACAAGGCTGCTGCTATTGTAGAATGCATCGAGTGACACACCCTTCTAAGAGAAAGGAGAATGTAAATACCGCTATAAAAGGCATCAGCAAGACCTCATCTGGAATATTGTGTACATCTCTAATCACTTCTCTCAGGAATGATTAATATAATTGGATCTGGTTCAGAGAAGAGATATGATTAAAGAATGGAATATTTACCTTACAAAGAAAAGATTAAGGAGAGTTCTGTTTGTCTAGCTTAGCTTAGCTGGGGAAGGTTAAGAGGGGATATAATGACTTTTTATAACTACATTAAGAGGGGGTATATGAAAGCAAAAAAAATCCTTTAATTTTAAGAATAATATTAGTACATGATAAATGGCTATGAGTAAGTTTAGACTGGATATTATATAAGGTTTCACATCATTTGTTGAGTGAACTTCTGAAATAACCATCTGAACATCTTTGTGAGGCAAAGAATGAAAATTACTTTAAAGTGCAGTTTGCTAAGCCTACAGAGGCATTTGCAAAAAAAAAAAAAAAATTAAAAAAAAATCCCAGAGACATGAATACTTTGTGAAATTGTGTTTTACTGCCTCTGTGCAGTAAGAGGTAGCAGAATATAGTTAGGTTTTTTGCTGTTATTGCAAGGGTATTTTGCAATCCATGTGTGTTTTATTGCATTACATAGAGTTTACTGCCCAAATCGGTTCCCTGTTTGCACTCTGAATTAAACTGAATATACAGCCTGGAATCAGAATGTAATTTTTTCCAAGATTTTATATTCAAGGACCAGTAAGGATTCCTTTGTGCATTCTTCAGTGTTGGGTAAGATTTTTACACAAAACCGTTATTAATTTTAATTCATAAATACCTGAATAGACCTAGAGCAGCCTTGATCCTTTCTCTTTCTCTAGTTCCCTGGAGATATAGGGTTGCACGATCTTCCACTGTACATTTTACATTTGTTTAAGGTATTGAGGCTTTTTTTTTTTTGGGGGGGGGGGGAGGTAGAGGTGTTGCTGTGTGGTGTAGTTGTTTTGTGGGCTCTTTCACTCTCAGCATCTAAGATGTATTAATTTTACCTAATTTTAAGTGTCTTTAGCTCTGAGCAACTCAATCTTGACTGTTTTGTGGTCAGTAGGCATAAACAGGGACCTCACGACAGTGTTTTATATGATTTAATTTATCTATATAGCCACCTTTTAGACAATATGAGAAAAAAAACCACCTTCCTTTACTATTTTGTGTTTGAAATTTTAGAAGACAGGATTGAACAACCCAAGAGATTCTCTCCATGCCTGTTGTGCTGCATTCCTAAGTGATGGGATATTTAACATGGTCTTTTTCAGAAGAGTAGAAAGAACTTGAGTATTAGCTTGCATAGCATAGTATAAGATATTATAGAGGTGGACAATATTGGGCAGGTCTCTGGTGTTCTAGTAAAAGGAGAAAAGCAGAGAACTTGGAATATTTGTAGCACTCTTTTGTTCTGTGTACTGGTCTTTTTAATTTTGTACTATCAGTAAACAATCACATAACCATTCACTTCTCTTTCCCAGTTCTTTTAACTGGTCATTTAGTATAACACTGAAAAAGTTAGAAGAGAAAGGAGGACTTCCTGGAATCCTAGAAAGCAAGACTCATCTGATTGGGCTGTATACTTGACTTTACTCTTATCTTTCCCTGTGTAATTACTTTTCTGCCCATTCAGTAATTTCAGCCAAAGGGCAAAGGATTCGAAGATTTGAAATTTCTAAAAATGTTATGAAAGCCAGGAGTTGGACACAAGCTGAAGATCCAAATCGGTGCCTCTAGTTAGAAAAAGTCAGTTGTAGCTCTACCTCTTATCTATTTAATAAGACAGCCATCAGTTGGCAATATACTTGCTTATCAATAACTGTTTATCAATATTTTTTCAATATACATTGCATAATGTATTCCTGTGTACTGCATCTGGCTGGGATAAACTTATGAAGTTGAATTTCTTCATATTAGCCTATATGGTGTTGTGCTTTGCGGTTTTGACTGTTGATAACACACCAGTATTTTGGCTACTGCTGAACAGATCTTGCACAATATCAAGACCTTCTCTTCCCTTCCACCCAGTGGCTCTCAAAGTCAGTAAGGTGGAGATGGCCAAGAGTTTGGAATTTAACTTAGTCAAGAGAGCTGACTAAGACTGATAAAAGAGATATTCAACATCATGCAATGTCACACTAAGCAGTAAAAAAAAATCAAGGAAAGGAGAATGAAACAGGGACATACATATTTATGGCATTAATTTTACCAAGCAACTGCTGTGCATTTGGAGGTCCCACTTTCCAGTGGCTGGATATCTGCCTGCTGACGAACAGTAGTAAATACATTTCTCTTTTTATTTTTCTTGTGAGCACAGCTTTTGCTTTTATTATGAAATTGTCATTACCTTGATCCAAAAGTTTCCCCTTTCTTCTATTTTTCTCCCCATCCACAGGCAGAGGGGAGTGAACAAAAGGGAGGGTGGGTGCTTGATCTGTTCACCAGGGTCAGTCCACTATATCCTATATGTGAATGCATTCCTCTGAATCAACCATAGCTTTATATCGCCCCGCGGATAGGATTAGAGACATGGAAGGAAAAAGCAAACTCCCAATAAGAGAGAGATATGTGAGAGTACTAGAGGACAGAGTATCAGTTCCCTGTCAATAAACAGAACTATCTCAGATATTCAAATGTTATTACTTACTTATCTTCCTAGTGGAAACTGAGTTTTAGATAACAGTTTAAGTCAAACAGGACAATTTTAAGAAAACAGGGAAAACCAGATCCTAATTTTAGTTACATTTGTAGTTATTAATGGGATTAATATCAGAATTTGCTCCAAAGTGTTTACATTAATCAAAATTTTAATAGATTCAGTTTCCAAAATTGTAGGAAAATATATTTGTTTTACAATTCATTTAACAAATATTTGCATTTCAAAAACCAGGTAGTGGGTACATCAAAATACTTCCAAACAACTGAGATATTTTTATTAATCATATTTAATTCCATCTTTCCATGCTAAAGAAAAAACACCAAGTTTTGTAAAATAAATAAGCACCACAAATATTTATTTACTTGGAAAGGATGATTCTCCCTATGTTCCCTGAAGCCAAAGAGAAGCTGATATTTTGAAGCTTAGATAAAACAGATCTGCTAAGATCTCAAGAACAAATGGACATGTTTTGTCACAAATCAAAGCGTTTTTTAAAGAAACTGGTCAGCGCTGAGAAAGATGCTTCCTGTTGCAGCATATCCTGCAGAGAAGGGATGATGTTGCCATGAATATGGACTTGTAGAGTATTTCTTATCATAGAATCATAGAATATCCAGAGCTGGAAGGGACCCATAAGAATCGTTTAATCCAACTCCTGTCTCTGCACAGGACCAGCCGAGTCAGAGCAGTTAACTGAGACCGTTGTCCAGATGCTTCTTGAACTCAGTCAAGCTTGGTCCTGTGGCCACTTCCCCAGGGAGCCTGTTCCAGGGCCCACCACCCTCTCAGTGAAGAACCTTTTAGTGATATCTAACCTAAATTTCCCCTGACGAAGCTTCATGCCTCAGTTCTATCGCTGGTCACCAGAGGGAAGAGATCAGCACCTGCCCCTTTGCTCCTCCTCATGAGGAAGCTGTAGGCTGTGACAAGGTCTCCCCTCACTCTCCTCTTCTCCAGGATGAACAACCCAAAGGACTTCAGCCTCTCCTCATATGTCTTCCCCTCTAGACCCTTCACCATCTTGATTGCCCACCTCTGGACACTAACAGAAATTAACAATTTCATTCTAAGATAGTAAGATATAACCACAGATGAAAAAAGAAAATAGAGGATTAAAATAGTATACATTGCAAAATACCATCTTGTTAGGCACAGTAGCTTCACAGTACTCCGCTGTGTGTGGAAAAATGGAACCTTATTTTCCACTGACATTTCTTTGTAGATTAATCAGACCATTTATATCCTTTTAACTAGTTTGAGCTATGTGAATTATCATTTGGTTTGTAACTAATTAATTAATCTGTATAAATACAAAATAATGCAATTCAATAGAACTGCCATGGATATTTGTGATCAGTAACCAAGGATTTATGAACACAAATACATGAAGAATCAGAAGAATGGTCTAAAGCCATCCATTAATTTTGCAGATTTGCACTTACTTGAACAGCAATCTGGATATTATTTGGCAGTGGCAAATTATTACAAACTCTTTTGTTAAGCTTCCAATTAAAGAAAGTGATCCTTATAATATACTGCAAATTAAATGTTAGCAAAAGTATTTTAAGTCTCTATTATTTTTACTTTCCACTTATGCAGAACAGCTGGTTCACAGACTCCTGTACACAGAGCCCCAGAGGAATCCAAATCTGTGCACAGCATTATTTCACCGTCTTCTCCAGCTAAAATTAGTTTCAGCCCATTTTTTGCTCTAAGTTCAAGTTGAGGGCCAAAGCAAATGGACAACATTTTTGGGAAAACCTGTCTAGGTAATTCATGATACTTGGTTTTGGTATCTCTTTAAATGTAACAAAATCTTGCTTTCTTAGTCAGGGAATGGAGGAGTGTAAGAGATGCTGGGTGACGTTTCAACAGTGAGGGCTGAGGTGGTGAGACATGGAACCAAAGCCCTGTGGGAATCATCAGGCATCTTCTGCTTTTGGCCCACTTCATTCAGTCTTCTAACTGAAATGACATCTAAAGGCAGGGTCAGCTAGGAAAGGAAGAGAGGGAGCGTAAAAAGTAGCATATTTACATATTTACAAGCATTTATTTACTACCTCAAAATTGTGATATATCCTGTGATAAAACATGCAGTGTTTTTTAGCCTTTGTGTACGTATTGAGGGTAGGTGGCAAGGTGCTGGCAGCACAGGGCACAGGCCGAGGGCTGCAGGGTGGATGCTGTGAGGGAAGGCCAGGGCTGTCCCGTCCTGGATGCAGTCTGTTCCAGCCGGCTCCAACCCACCCACCACAGGTCACGGCTGAGTGTAAGTAAGAAAGGGCCAAAAGCTGCACAACAGTGAGAAATGAGGAAAAAAAGTGTGAGAAATGGCCCTGTGAGCACCAAGGTGAGAGATGAAGGAAGGGGAGGAGGTGCTCCAGGTGCTGGAGCTGATGTCCACAGCTGGAGGAACTGGGAATGAAGGAGTAAAATTGAGACGGGAAGAAGGGGGAGAGGAAGGTGGTGCTTCAATTTTTTGTCTTTTTTTTCTCATTATCCATATCTACTTTTAATGAAGTTATTTTTTCTCAGCTCAAGTTTGTTTCTCCAATGACAGTAATGGATAAGTGATGTCCCTGTCTTTATCTCGACCCACAGACTTTTTCTGTCTTAGTTGCTCCTGTTGAGGAGGGGGAGTGAGAAAGTGACTGGGTGGGAGTTTTGCCTTTAAGCAATTTAAAACCACTGGAGAGTATAAAAATAAATTCATTATACATGGGATTTAGAAATAAGAGATCTTAGGTAATTTTAGGCCTGCATGTTATCATTCTTAGAACTATATTTTTGTTTATTTTTTTAAATCATTGTTGTGTATAGAGAGGAAATAGATTTTTACTGGAGACTTGTAGTCATTCTGCACAGACAGTCACAGAGACAGTTTTAGCAAAAAAACCCCCATTTATTGGGGTTTTTGCACAGGGTAACATTCACATGGGTATCAGATCTCTCAAAAAGAATGGCCAGTCACTGTGCAAATGATGACAGGAATGTCTGCTGCAAGGATCCTTGCAGTAGTGTCTTCAGCTGCGTCGGGGAGGATTCCTGAACAGCAGTTTGGTTCTTACAGTCCTGCTGGCACATAGTCCTGTGTGATCATTCCAGCACACACACGATGCCTTTCTGTTGATTAAATCAAACTATGCAGAAAATATCTCCTAAGTATCTTAACTGTGTACAAAAGACTATCCAATGGGACCATACCTGCAGACTGATTAAAATGATCTTAATCTATGTACAGTTTGGGGAAGTCTTTTCTCTGTGGTAGTAACTACATGCAGTCCTTCTCCATGATATTAATCAGAACATGTAAAGTCACAAAATAATATCAAACAACTGGCCTAAGCAGAGCAGGAGTTGCCAGGGGAACTTCTGGCTCTGCCTGAGGTCCTACTCAGGAGTCCCTGTGACAACCAGTTAGCTGTGCTGTCATCTGGCCTGGACTATTGTCAGTCTCCTTGCTGTGACTCTGCCTTGAAGTTCAGTAAACTCTCTGCACATCAGCCCATTGTGTCATCTACGCAGAGACTAACTGGGGCATTCCTGGGGCTTGTTTAGGGTGATTAAGTGCAGTGGAAATGCACACAGTCACAACACTTATGCCCAGCTACAACACAGTTGTTTGGAGCAAGCTTCTGATATTTTCAGCTATACAAACACAGTAACATATATGTATACATATATGTATTAAAAGAATCTTCTGAATGCTTGAAGCTCCTTCTCTCCTCTTTCAAACTGCTCATCCCTAAGAAATCTCTGTGAAGTTGATTGTCTTTAAGACTACAACCCTTCTCTTATATTTTGTTGAATGAACTACCAGGCTGACAAGATATTAGATGGAGCCAGACAGAAAGATTTTGTATAAGCTCATCATAAAAGTTTATTTTCACAGGAATATAGACTCAAAAGGAATGTTTGTGTGTTTAGATAGCAGCTTAGGTTAGTATCCAGATTATTTGGATTCTGATCCCTTTGCTCAGAATTATTTATGTAAAGTACACAATCCATTGCTTTGTCTTTGTCTGACCTGCACACCAAGGTCACTCTTGTTAATAAAAATTTCCTGTAACTCCTGGTATGTAGAAATGCAAATGTTACTTTGACTGCAGAAGGCTTTTGGGTTTTTGTACCATCCCACTCAGTGGGTGTAAGGGAGAAGTAACTTTTTAATTCTCTGTGTGGTAATCAGGAGTAATGGCAATTACTCTAGAGGTTCAAACAAACCACAAATTTACTTAAAACTCATTAGAACTACAAAAAAATAGAGGCTTGGCAAAGATTATGACAACACTTAAATCTTAGTGGAAACACAAAAGACAATGGCATAGTAAAACTTGTGACGAGATTACCTTAATGTACAGAAAATGAAGTTAGAGACAGACAGAGAGGAAAAGAAAGATAGAAAGAAAGAGAAGAGAAGAGATATCATCATCCTGGGTCCAGCGGTCTTCTTTGCTCATAGTTGTGGTCCTCAGATGGTGGGCGCGTGCACTGAAAGCTCGTGTTTCCCTTTTTTATAACCCGAAGTGCCCAGCCCATAGGTGGGGGTTTGGCATCACTAAGCAGTAGCAGTATGCACTCAGGAATGTTCCAGAAATGAGTCAGTGGGTTATGGGGGCCTCACTGTCTCCCCCCACTTCGGGGCTGAGTGAGTTACGGCTCCTCACAAACACGCATGCACCAGAGGTAGATGGGCTTTATCAGCACGTTTCAGGAAGAGAGGGAGGAGCTCACAAGATGGCATCCTGCTTTCCCAGGCTCTGTCCTTGGTCAGGACAGATTTTTGCCACATTCCCTCATTATCAGTTTATCCCCGCTTGTGTCAAGATGGATGTTTGTGACATTCACTGGTTATCGGAACCTTACAGGTTTTTTAGTCATTTAGCAAATAAGAAAACAGGAAAAACAATTAATTATGTTCAAATGGACATAGTTAACACACATAGCAATGTTCAATTTGCTCTAGTCATACTGTGCGTTTGGTCATGACAGAATAAAAGACCATATATTTTCTTCTAAGCTATCTAGATGTCTTCCTAGGAATTTTTTTTCTATTCAGTCCTAGTTGAAGTACAAAGAAGATATGTTCTCCTTTTACTTACACTAGTATATATCATGACATTATCATGAAACTTAATACAAATTTTCTGATATTTGAAGCAATATGGGTGAAAAAATACCCTTTTAACAGCAATTTATAGAAATGCTACATTTATACTTAGTTGTGAGTAGAATTTAGCTTTTATTTTAAACTCAGATTCAGAGTCACTTTAAGCTCCCAATTTACTGTGAAGTATGATTCCATCTGGATATTTTAATACCTAACATATGCTTTTTTACAGAATGAAAATACCATTTTTGCCTTGTTCTATAAACATAAGTCCATATTTATTCATGACATTCCCTAACTAATATTTTTCACCTGATAGGGATATTAAAGTTTTGTTACATTTTATAGCTACCCTACTCTTTCATCTGGTTTGAAACCAACTTTAATGAGGGAAAATAAGTCCTATTTGTAGTGTAATAATAGAAAGTTTTATGATATTAACGTCTCTATGCTTGCTATTCATTATAATGAGGTGATTTCTAAATGTGGAAAAATGTGGCTTTATTTCCATCAGATGTTGAGAATGAATTTTTCTGAAAACCAAAGCTAGTTTTGTGTAAAGTCATAAGTTTATGAAGCTGGCTTTGTACTTGATTATACATATATTTATATGTGTATCTAATTATGCTTTTCTGCTTGTTGTTTGGGATATTTTCCATTAATTTGAAAAAAACAGTTGAGATAAATGTTTTTGCAAATCCGTGTTACATATTAAAATGCTCAGAGTATTATTTCTCTGAATAATTTAAAAGATTATTGAAAAGTGATCCTCTTATCACTAATAACAAATTTCCCTTTTGTGAGTCATTAGTAATTCAGATCTGTCAGTTAGTGGAACATAGGTATTTAAATTGATGCAAATAATTTAATTTATTCTCATTTAATAAACATCTAATTCATTAAAGACCAAACAGCTTGATAATTTTCAGTTAAATCTATCTGAAAGGGATTTTATTTGTTTGAAAGGCTTTGTAATGCCCTGAATCACAGCCATGCAGAAGGTAGCTGTCAAATTACATAAAACTTGCTTTGGCATCTACACTTGAAAGTAAAAATAAATATTACATTTATTAAAAGCTGTAGCCTACCTGATGTTGAAGAAGAATATACAAAGAACTTTCTCATTTATTTTAGTCACTAAAATGATACACTACTTGGGAGATAAAGAAAACAAAAATTGTGATGAAAACACAATCTTCAAATACCATTTCTAAGACCTCACTGAGACTGGCAGAGTATTTGTGCCACAACCCATAATTAAATGAGTTACCTGTGCCCACACATTTTTCAGGTTGCAGAATAAGCTTCTGCTCAGAATTTGCTCTCCCATTTCAGTGTCTTGATCTTTCCCCTTTCCGAGCATGTTTACAGGTAATTATTTCACTCTGATGTCACCATAATTGAATCACCTAACTTCTCATTTCTTCTCTGCCTATCAGAGCTTAAGCATCTTTTTTTTTTTTTTTTTTTTCCTTCACAGAAGGCCCATCTCAAAAACTTGTTCTTACACAGAACTAAAGATATACTGGGACTACAAATGGAAACCGTGCTCCTGAAAAAGTCTAGGGTTGGTCCACTTCAAAATATTCTTCAGAGGTCTAGAAATCTATTTGTACTACTGCCCATTAACAGGGGAAAGGTTAATAGGTTCAGATCTAGTTCATACAAAATTTCAGCAATTCAAATTCATGCCTGAAGATGCAGCCTGAAGTTGCTCAAAAGGAGGAAGACAATGGAAATGTCCACTAGTGTCTGATCCCTTTCTTACAGGGCAGTAACATCTTAGATGAGGTGTGAAGATGCCTGCAGGGCTTTTAGGGCTTTAGGGCTGTAAAATAGCTAGCTTTTTAGCTTTTGTTTTGTTTTTCTTTCGGCACTCCTCGTGTCAACAGGCAAAGTAATTTTTTCCAAAGCTCTAAAATTAACTTCATGTAATAGTGGATATACTCAGCTTAAAGGCATGGATAGCTGACATCTACAGATTCCCAAAGCTCATATCCTGTAAGTGATAACAGGTGGCAGAATCTCATCTTTAAGAAATGATGTTCATCTCTGGGGAGCTCTGTAAGAGACGTACATGCAACAAATACGAATGCTCAAAATCCATTAAAGTAAATGACATTACTGGGTTTTATATATAACTAGGGAGAGATATTTAGTGGATGTAAACTTCTGACTTGAGGAGAGCTCTGACATATCTGTTGAGAATTTGTACAGTAATGTTCAAAGGAACTTAGGGAGTAGCCACTGGCAAAAGATCAGGCTTTATTCAACCACTACACCTCTAATAATCCAATACTACTACTTTCCCTCAATTTAAACTGAATATGGCATTCACAAGCCTTTATCTCTTTATTTTCTTAGGTTTTTTGTGTGTAATCTGTCTTTTTTCTATTTGTCCTGATTTTAAAAAAGCATGTAGACAGCAAGAAAGGCTATATTTCTGATAATAAATAGTTTTTTAAACTCTAAATGCTGGTTTTAGAAATACATCCTACAAATAGGCCCTCTTGTATTGCTGAGTAATGCATTTAAAATAAGATGAAATAAGCAGAGAAAAAATATTCTCTGCTCTGCACAGCATGGATGAAGTGGAAATAACACAGATTTCTCCAAAGGCTCAGACATTGCTGGGAGGATGAAAGCCAAAGCAAGTCACCTCTCTACAGGAACATCACTACCATTTATATGCAGTGTCAAATAATTCTTTACTGAAAAATCTATAAGAAATCCCTGAAGTCTGAATAATGTCTTAAGCGATTCTGATCACAAGTGACCAGTGTTCTTGAAAGAGGGAAGGGCAGATAATCATATTACAGGAACCATGTGCAAGGACAGCAAAAAAACATGGAAAGGTCAAATTGCTACATTCGTTTGGACACTCCCAGGGAAGTGATTTATATTTAAAAAAAGGAAAAAAAAAAAAAAGGAAGGAGGGAGGGAGGGATTGAAATCCCAAACCACAAAGATATAATAAACCCTTCTATGAGTTGCTGACTCTGCTCAGGTCATAGTCTGTAAGGCTCCTATGGTGAAGATAGCCCAAGACAGCACAAAGGCAGGAAGAGAAATTAATTTGCTAGATGAATAATACTGAGTTTAGAGACAACATATATAAGGCCTCTTTTCCTACCTATTTTCACTTTTGCTTATGAAGAAAGATGTTTTACAGCCAGGGAAAAAAAAAAAAAAAAAGGACTAAAAGGAGGTTTGAATCCCAAATGAAAGATGGCTACCAGGTGTTCTTGAAACCTTTTCAACCTCTGTAGCTTTATTTTCTTGTTTTCTTCATCTTTTCTTTTGTCTTCAATCCCTTCTCTCCTGGATGATGTTTGTATCATCCTGACAACACTTAGTGCAATAGAGTGATGTGTTTGTAATGGAATGTCAGACTATATCCCCACTATTGAATTTCTGAAACAATTTTAAGAGTCAACAGAAAGTCATAGATTAGTAGTGGGAGATCTTTTAGAAATGCAGATGCTTAGTGAAAATGTTTACACATTAAATTCTACTGCTACACAAATCAAAATTTTGTGTTAGAAAGGAAAACAGAGATCCATCAGCAATTAGATAAGTGTAGAGAGAAGACACCTTACCAGTAAAATCAACTATTGAGCTTATTGTTTAATTAAAATCTGAATAGTCCACTTACTAGATCCTTTTTGCTCTCTCTCTCTATGGCATTTGAAAATGTAGAAAGCTAACCACATATTTTCTGTCCCTTGTTTAGAAATTTGTAGTTTTCATATACAGAATTATTCTAAAAAGCTATATAATTTTAATAGCCTTTTTAAAAAAAACCAAAAAAACCAAACGTGGAACATGCTTGAAAACCCAAATCAATTTAAAATTATTTTCAATCCATTGCTTGGCATGCTCCAAGGATTCTAAAATGTTAGTGGGGCATAGCCAATCTCATTCTTTACATAATTCTGTCCTTAAATATCAGGTGGCATATACAAATACATAAAAAACTACACAAATTTTCTACAACACAATTTTTGGAAAATGTAATGAACATATTATATTTTTATTAATACTTAAGAATGTGCATTAAAAGCTAATGTGATTAATCTGCAGAATGGAGAGATGGGAGATTTGTTTAAAGGATACCATTTTCCTTTAGAAATTTTGCTTACTTCTTGAACACTGAATATCATGAGCAGTTTGGCCTTATATAAGACATATTGTAAGGTAGAAAAAAACCCAAGAAGTTATTGAGTTGTCATTGCCTAAACTGCAGATCTAAATAGATTTCATGTAATTGCACGATATTATTTATTTTTAAAACCATCATAACAGTCTGTTTCAGACAGCTCATTCACTTGAAGAGAAAATGTGTCTTCTCAAACTCAGAAATGTCCAATCTGTTGTAAAAGTGGTTTTTTGTGCACAATCAAAATTCCCATTACTATTATTAACTCAGGAATATAGAAGAGTCATGGCACTCTTCTCTGTTTCAAAGTACTTAGGAGTAAATAGTCGTGATTCTCAGTAGATCTGTAACATAAGTCTGTAAAGCAACCAGAGCTATACAAAGTTAGAGAGCTAGTGTAAGATGGTTGCTTAGGCTTTCGTTATCACCTCTGGAGTTGCCTTTCTCCTCTGGGCACTTCAACCCATTTTATATTAAGCACCAAAAGCTGTGGGGTAGAGAGAAATTCGTTTGCCATTGCCATTGCAGGCAGAAAGACCATGTGTGACCAGTTTTGACTTGGACAGTTTTTTAGGCAGCTGGTGTTGGGTAAGTCACATCTTCAGGTGTTTTAGACTTGCTTATCTAGGTTAAAAAAATATTAATAAATACTTTTTTAAAGATAATAATGGAAAAATTAAGAATATTTGAAATATTAATACATTGGCAACCTTTCGGTAATGTAAAGGTGTTTTGTAATATTAACATAAATTTGGAGTTTAAAATTATCACCTAGGTCTTTTTTGGCTTTTTTGAGTGGATATTTGGAAATTGTTACTCAGGTTATATTTTATTTCCTATAGGCTGTGGCACTCCCTTTTGTACCACTCTAAACACAAACGTGAAATTGCTTGTCAAAGCACTCAACAGAGTTACATTGACTTGCTTAGGAAAGAACAGATAATAGCTTTTGAGTAGTGACAGATTTTAAGTGATTATATTTTTCACAATGAAGAGACAAGGTAAAATGAATGCAGTACCAGAAGTCAAACAAAAATACAGAGTTCTTGCACCAAAATCTTTGTGTTTATATTTGTGTCTCATATAAAGAACTTATCAGGAAAATCAGTGCTACAGGAATAATGCATCTCTGCCCGTGTTTAATCTGGACATACTAGCTCAAGTGTCCCCCCTTATAGCTGAACTATCTTTTGAACTATCTCAGAAATCACTCTTTACATCTATTACTCTATTTAATCAATCTCACTCCTACCAAGTATACAGAAAAAATCAACTAGATTATTACAAAGAAGTTGAAATACTAAGGGAATACTAAAGAAAGCAGAGGAAGGAAAATGGTGGAAAGGATTGGTTTCAATATTATTAAAATGTTTGTTGAGTAACTATGTGTTCTGAATTATCTCGGTGTCTTTTATAGCTGAAAATAACTGGACAAAATTAATTAATCAGCTAGTGACTTCTGGATCGTATTCTTTTCTGTTACAGAGCTGAATAACTTGGAATGGACATTTTTGTTCAGAAAGCAGATTTCTGTGAACAGCGTCTTTGAAGGATCAGACTTGATTTCTCCCCTGCTTGGCCTTCTCTTTATGTTCGTTAGAGAGACCCGAAAAAAGAGTGTTTCCGTTGCTTCAACATATATTGGAAGATGCTTCAACATGCTCAGTTATTTATAAATAAAAGTTTCCAGGGTGAAAGTTTGGAAATGGCAACAGAAAAGTGCACTAAGATAAGCTTCAAAGAAGCAGGAGCCATGACTGAAGAAGAAACCCTATAAAGTTTATCTTGACCTGTAGAGCACCTTCTAATCCTCATCCAATCACATTTTTGTTCAGCATCTCTGAAATTCTGAAAGAATTCTCTGGAATGAATTCTTCAGATTTGAATTATTGGTTTATATTCCTGGCAAGACTAAAAGAAACGCTGTTATGTTCATGCCTCAAACCATAGGGATTTTGCCTGCAAACTTTGCATTTGTCTGGATAAAGGACGTGCAACCCAGCCATTTTAGAAGAGAATGAACATTAAAAAAAATACACACCATCCAAATACAAGGTTTAGCATGTATTTTTCTGATGAAAGCAAGCAGTACCTACCATTACAAAAAGAAGATCTTGTTGAAGCTGAATATTCAGAAATTAATTTGTTTTACATTTATATACCAGTGGCATTGTTTTTATCAGCTGAGTATCAGCAGAGAAAACTGAAGGAAAAAGGGAGAAGGGCAAGTGAAAAGAGAATGCTAAAATTTTTCAACTGTTTTACACCTGTTTCAATTGATTTTATAGTTAACAAATCACTCCTGCAAAATTACATGTATACTGCTTATAAGTTACTATTCCTGAATAATTAATATTCCTTATAAATCATTGTTTTAATTGTAAGGGATACTTGCTTAAATTTTAAAACTTGATCCAAATGTAGTTTGTGTGACTGACTGAATGCTCTGTACACTACAGTGGCTCTGAACTCTTCAATCTTCAAGAGTCTCTCCAAGGCGCTCTCTGCCTAGACTTCAGTTGATCATTACAGGTCCCTTAAGGTCATCGTTGCCCAGGTTTAAATCAGTATTGTCAGGTCACTTGACCATAGTGACCACGGGGCAGTATATGAGGTTGCTTTACTAATGTCTGTACTACCCAATGGGTAGAAACATCATGCTCTTAAATCAAAACCATTGGACCAGCACGGTCCTATCTGTTGCTTCACTTCAAGTTGCATCAGGGGACATTGGAACAGGTTGCCCAGGGAGGTGGTGGAGTCACCATCTCTGCGGGTATTTAAGGAAAGGTTAGATGCGGCACTGAAGCACATGGTTTAGTGGTTAATAGGTGTGTGGGGGGGGTCAGTTGGACTAGGTGATCCTTGAGGTCTCTTCCAACCTTAATGATTCTATTCTATTCTATTCTATTCAGTCCTTCAAATAGTGATGTTTCCCTCTTTTCTCCCTGCACTCAGATGACACATTTGTAGCCATGGCTTTCAGTGGAAAACAGCAAATGTTGTCTTTTCCTGTGGTATACCTTGAAAGAAATATATATATAGATTTGCACAGCAGAGTTTGGCCACTGGGCTGCTGCAGAAACAGCAATTCCCCGAGGGGATTGTGGGTTGCAAAGCTCCTCAGATTGGGTAACCCCAACGGAAAGACTGATTACTCTAAAAAATTACAGAGATTAAGTTGTGAAGTAACCTGTGGATCAGGTCAGGTGAAGGATTCTCAGGACCCCTAAACTACAAAGCAACGTCTCAGGTCCTGGGTTTATTATAGCCAAATGCTTAGATCTTTCTTCCAGCAGAGATGGTGACAAGGCACTTAAGCCTTTTTATTAGTCAGTGGCATAAGAACCTTTTGAAATTCCTTACTCAAATTACAAGGCTGGATTGTTGCCCAAAAGCGCTGCTTCAGATCTCCACAGTGAACTCTATCAGGTTTTCTTTTTTCTTTTTGACCATCTGGTTTATCAGTGCCAGTTATAACCAGACATTGTAATATGAAAAATGTTGGCATTTTAGGGATAAAAATTAAGCTAAAATTGTGTACCCTCACAAGCTCATTATAAATGTTCGTAAACTTCCAGTTGTCCTCCAGAACTGCAGTAGCCCTGTTGTCCAAGACAGTTATAATACGAATATATTGGTCTAGAAATGCTTCAGATGCGCTTCACAAAAGCTTTTGTAAATCCCACAGCATTTTATGTAGGTTAAAGATAAGGCTACATAGAAATGCTTATTAAGCATTTATTAGGAAGAATATTCTACCAAGTAACACTTGCTAGAATAGTTTTGGCTTGCCTGCATTATCACAATCTTCCGGCAACATAGCAGTCATACTATTTACAAGTGTGAGCCTTAATTAAAGTTTTTCTGAAGCTTGTGTCTGAATCTGTTTGCCAGGAGCTTTTCCAGTCAGGTACCTTAATGAAGCATACTGCTAGTGGGAAGGCAAAATGGATAATCGTAGGGCTGGCATGACTTAAAGTCTAGCTAATATGGAAGGATGTACCCAGAGAAGCTAGGAAAACCGATACACAAATCTCTTTTATCATGGCTCCTCTGAGGTTTGCAACACTGAGAACTGTAACTGTCTCATCATTTTAAAATAAAAGTAACTGCTGTTAAAAAATATCACAGGAAAAAGAAAATTATCCATATGAAGGCACAGAAAAACTCTGGTACTGACATCATGCCAGTGTAAGCAATTAAGTGAGTTACTAGTACAAGATAGAAATGGCATTACTATATCTAATTGTTAACTTGAGGGATAAATAAAATGCACAAAAAAAAGTGTAATTCCAAATTGTTTATCTAAATTGTGATGTAACACAGTGCTCAGTGACAATAGACCAAGGGACGATGAAATTATTAGCATCACAACAAAATTATAATCAGATGAGACTTTTAACTTGCTTCTTTCATGAAATCCTATCGCATACTTTGGAGGCAAGAGAATAAAGGTTAAAGTAGAAGATGGTAGTTCAAAGAGGATAAAAGGCAATCGGTGCATAGGAATCAAGACAAAACTGTTTAGAAAAAGTCTAGAAAATTGAACTTTTCTGGATATATAATACTGGTCTTCTTAAACCTGTATATATAGAATAGAATAGAATAGAATAGAATAGAATAGAATAGAATAGAGTAGAGTAGAATCATTAAGGTTGGAAGAGACCCCAAGGATCATCCAGTCTAACCGTCCCCCCATGACCTATTAACCACTAAACCATGTCCTTCAGTACCACGTCTAACCTTTCCTTAAATACCCACAGGGATGGTGACTCCACCACCTCCCTGGGCAACACGTTTCAATGCCCGACCACCCTTTCCGAGAAGAAATTTCTCCTCATCTCCAACCTGAACCTTCCCTGGCGCAACTTGCAGCTGTTCCCCCTTGTCCTGTCACTAGTTATCTGCGAGAAGAGGCCAACGCCCAGCTCACCACAACTCCCTTTCAGGTAGTTGTAGAGGGCAATAAGGTCTCCCCTGAGCCTCTNACTGGACACAGTACTCGAGGTGCGGCTTCACCAGGGCTGAGTACAAGGGGACAATCACCTCCCTGCTCCTGCTGGCCACACTATTCCTGATACAGGCCAGGATGCCGTTGGCCTTCTTGGCCACCTGGGCACACTGCCGGCTCATGTCCAGGCGAGCATCAATCAACACCCCCAGGTCCTTTTCCTCTGTAGAGTTTTCCAGCCACACCGCCCCCAGCCTGTAGCGCTGCCTGGGGTTGTTGTGGCCAAAATGCAGGACCTGGCACTTTGCCACATTAAACCTCATCCCATTGGCCTCTGCCCAGTGATCCAACCTGTCCAGGTCCCTCTGCAGAGCCATCCTACCCTCCGGCACATCGACACTTCCCCCCAGCTTGGTGTCGTCTGCAAACTTACCGAGAGTGCACTCAATTCCCTCATCCAAATCATCAACAAAGATGTTGAAGAGGATGGGCCTCAACAATCTATAAATATTTCTTTAAATAACTGAAAGGGATTGACTTTTACTGATGGCATATGATGGGGGAATTTGGTACAATTTCTTTATGTATCTTTATAACCTTGCTACTTATATATTTAATTATAAAAAAATTATTAAACCTTTGAATTTAATCAAAATTCTTGATATGCTGTAAAACACACTTGGACTCCAATTTTGTGGGAGGAAGATCAAATGCATATTACAGTTTTATGAAAGCAATGTAGCTAACAAAATTTAGTGCTGATCCCAGGGACATAAGATATCCTTTTTCAGGTGCTAAAATCTCCCCCCAAACACTTCTTTATGGAAGGAATTGTGCTGAAGGTCTAATTCTATTTTTACTTTCTAACTAATCAATATTGTTTCATCTCATTTCATTCCTAAAGCTAAAAAAAAATATATATCTGCTGGGTGTGGGTAATTACAATGGGCAAGGCAATGGTGTACTGGTTTATTACTCAAATAATAAAGAAATAAAGCAGGATAGCAATAAATATCAGGACATGAGATGTGTTTTGCACAGTAGCAACAATTGTAGAGAAAAGTTGAAGGTTTGAAAACTTAAAACTGAACAGTCCATGACAAGCAAGTCAGCTATTATAAATTTAAGGAACAATTTCTTTTCAAAAGGACCCTAGGAGTCATCTGGTCCAACTTCTTGCTTGGAACAGGACCCATTTGCTTGCTTTGAGTCTTTGCCATAGTCCGTTTATGAAAACCTCCCAAGAGGTTTCACAGTATACCTGGGCAAACTGTTCCAGTATTTGACCAGCCACATCATTGTTTATTTATTTTTCTAAAATCTAATTGGAATATTTATTGACATAACTGTCTACTGCCTATTGTCCTTTCGCTGTGCACCTCTGGAGGCTAGCTCTGTCCTTTCTATAACCATCTATTTGACTGTTAAAGACATCAGTAAGCTGGTCCTATAGTCTTTTTTTTCTAAAGACTGAATTAATCCAGATGTCTCGGCATGTCTTACTACATCATACTCTCCACTTTCATAATCATCTTGGTGGTTGAACTCACTCTGGTTTACCAATAACTTTCTTGCACTGCAGCAACAAAAACTATATTTTAATCCTGTACTTAAATCCACTGCAAAGTATTAGTATACACTCTGAGGATCCTGCTTGCAACATTTCATATTTATGCATATTTTGCTCTGAGAATTAAAACAACCTAAGTATTATCCTTCATTCAGTGTGTATCAGTTATTCCTACTGTAAGTAGAGCTTACCCTGAAAACTTTTGAAGCTGAAAATAAGTTGTGTAAATAAATAACACATGTATAAACACTGCCTGGCAGGAATATCTGTTTATTAGTATTTTTCTTATTTCCTAAACACTTATTTCTTAATCATAGAATCATTAAGGCTGGAAGAGACCTCAAGGATCATCTAGTCCAACTGTCTCCCCACCACCTATTACCCACTAAACCATGACCCTAAGTACCACATCCAACCTTTCTTTAAACACCCGCAGGGATGGTGACTCCACCACCTCCCTGGGCAATCCATTCCAATGCCAGATCACTCTTTCTGAGAAGAAATTTCTCCTCATCTCCAAACTGAACCTCCTCTGGCACAACTTGCAGCTTTTCCCCCTTGTCCTGTCACTAGTTATCAGCGAGAATGTTTGCTAATTGCATTTAATACGAGCTTTAAATGTAATACCAATATTTTTAAAACATAAACCATGAATTTTGTAGTCAGAACTCCTTGATAATCTATGTCCTGTCTTCTGAGGTACCTAAACACAACTAAAAGGTTAAATAACTGTTCACAGTGTGTGCTGGCAGCCCAGAAAGCCAACCATGTCCTGGGTTGCATTAAAAACAGTGTGGCCAGGAGGTTGAGGGAGGAGATTCTGCCCCCCTCTACTCTGCTCTTGTGAGACCCCACCTGGAGTACTGCGTCCAGCTCTGGGGTCCCCAGTACAGGAAAGCTCCTGGAGTAAGTCCAGAGGAGGGCCACAGAGTTGATCAGAGGGCTGGAGCACCTCTCCTATGAGGACAGACTGAGGGAGCTGGACTTTTTCAGCCTGGAGAAGAGAAGGCTCTGGGGACACTTAATTGCGACGTTTCAATACCTAAAGGAGATCTGCAAGAAAGCTGGTGAGGGGCTGTTTATTAGGGAGTGTAGTGACAGGACAAGGGGTAGCTGGTAAAAACTTAAAGGGGGGGGATTTAGATTGGAGACTTTAGGAAGAAATCCTTCCCTGTGAAGGTAGTGAGGCACTGGAACAGGTTGCCCAGAGAGGTTGTGGCTGCCCCATCTCTGGAAGTGTTTAAGGCCAGGTTGAATCGGACTTTGGGTAACCTGGTCTAGTGGAGGGTGTCCCTGCCCATGGTGGGTGGGTTGGAACTGGATGATCTTTGTGGTCCCTTCCAACCCAAACCATTCTATGATTGTATGATTCCTGTAACTTTTGTTAAATCAGATTAATCCAAAATTAGTATGGTTCTGGATATTTCCAGGAATCTTCCTGAGACAAAGATTTGTCCCTATGTTGTCTGCCCTTACTTCAAGAGAATCCTAGGAGAATTAATATGAAAAGTAACTAACTCAGTCTCAAATAATACCCGAAAAGGTGAATTCTAAGTATTTTCCTGGAAGTTTCTGAGTACTAATAGATACTTCATCAACTTATTGAACTGATCATGCAAATTCTTTTTATTATAGATTTTACAGGTAAATACAGGAACAGAGAGATAAACTCAATGAACACCAAAGGATAGAACTTTAGTAACTTGTAAACTTGCAGGTGAACTTCACCTGCAATCCCTTTGGTATCTAGTATGTCTTGGGAAACAATTTGCATAAACCAGTATTTGATGGCTTAGTATCAATATTGTATGATTTGAAGTAGCTTTCATCTTTGGAACATGTAGCAAATTATGGAACCTCCAAGTAGGAAAGTGCAGATCAAAAAGATAAGCTTGTATTTCAATTAACTTACTCTGATGTATTTACAAAGAAAGCACCTATGTGTTTATATATATATTAACTATGTAATAACAGCCATGTGTTCGGTTGCACATGTAAGACAGGAATAGTTAATGCAATCTGGTTAAAAAATAAAAAAAAAGCCTAGGGAAATAGAGAAGCTTATGTTGATTCCATTTTACACAGGTTGGAAAGAAACACTTTTGATGTTTAGGAAAGTTTAAATTTTTTTTATCCATCTCTTTATTCCACCAAATCCACTGAAAATTAATTTCTTTAAAAACAATTTTCACCACTTGCATTGGCTTGCTAGTATTAAATTTTCTCAATAAATTTTCCCAGTAATTTTTCCCAGTTTTCATAACCCTCACTCATCAGAAGCTTCTATGGTCTCATCATAAGCTTCCATGGTCTTTATCTGGATAATGACCAATTGTTTTGTGACCTTCAAAGGCCACCAAAAGAAAAATATGGGCAGCCCACTTGGGCAATCTTTTCATGTCATATGAGACTGTTCAGATTCAAAAAGAGATTGTGGTTAATGTTTCAAACAACAGGTATAAATCTAACAGAATTAGTATACAGTTGTCTTCATCCATCACAAGTGAGAAATCAGCTGTCAGCACAATCAGTGCTATTTCCTCAGTATAACCTTGATCTAATGCCACATCACTTAAGGTCAAGGAAATTTGAAGGTTGCCCTGAAAACAACTGTGTTTACTTTCTCCACAATTGCTGAAATACAAAACTTAAAACAGCCACTGAAGAGATGTCTACATAAAGAGCTGGCCGTGGGGAAGAACTATTCGTTTGTTTGTCTGTTTGTCTACTGATTTCTTAGTTATTTGGGGGAAAACTATAACCATTGTTTCTGTATAGGAAGGCAAACATACTAAAATTTGAAATAGAATAGAATAGAATAGAATAGAATAGAATAGAATAGAATAGAATAGAATCATTAAGGTTGGAAGAGACCTCAAGGATCATTCAGTCCAAAATGTCAAATAGCAGAAAATTTTATGGTTACTAATAGTCTGGAAGATTAATCCTGGAAATTTTCTGATTTTCATCCAATTTAAAGATTTCACCCTTAGCCTACCCTGTAGCTACTTCTCTAAATATTTCAAAAATATCTGACCTTTACATGGATGTTGCCTGATCTTCATTCATGCTGACACACACTCTTTCCCAAGTGCAATATATTTTACTATGCTTTTCTGATTTAATACATTTATTCATAGTATGTTCTTGGGATACTAAAGATCTAATTGGAGCCGCTTCTCAGGTGATCTTTGAGCTTATTAGTCAAAATAATTAATTACTATGCTTAATTAGCATCTGGCATTAGAGGGGTTGGCTCTCTTTTACTCCCAGCTTTTCCTAAAATCTCTTTGATGAGGAACTAGAGTTCAGATGTCAATTAAAAACTGCAGTCCAGCCACTTGAGAAATCTGCAAATATTTTAACCAGATTTCAGGGGTTTAAAATCAATTTTGTTTCATTCCTACGTCTTTATTTCCTTAATTCACCTATTTTCTGTCAAAGGGTTAATTACAGAATTAGGACCATAGTATTGAGGTACCAGAATTAATATTCCCCTTGTTGATGTCCCTTCAGTATTACTGATATGGCAGAGTATGCATTGAATCTGTAATCTTCACAGGAACCTAGTTTTGAAAAGGAAAAAATAATTATTGCTTCCAAACACCAAACTACATAAGAGAAAAATGTTTATCTTTAGTGCTATTTTTCTTTGCTATAACACATTTTTTGAAAACATGGTGCCTTCATTGATATTTTTACCATATTACTCAATAGAAGTGTACTGAAGTTATCTGAAACACTGTTACTACAGAAGAATTTCTTACTGGTGGCAGTGAGTCCTGTATCCAATTTCTAACTCTGAAACTCTGGAAGATGTTTCTCCTTTCACGTGGCTCTAATGCAAGGAGAGCTGTCCTTAGTCCAACATGTGAAAACCTATTTCTTTAATGCTAGACTTTCAGGAAATAGAATTGGAGTAAATTTTTACATCTTATCTATATGTCCCCCTCAATTTGGAAGTTTCACTTAAGTGTGAATGCACTTACAAAAAGAAGAATAACAGGAATACATTTATACCTTTCATAGATTACAGGGTTACCAGGCATGAACATAAAGTGTGTCTGTATTTCATTCTTAGTAATTAAGCTATCTTGCTTATTCCAAAATGACTCCTTAATTAAACTTCAGAGAACTCTACTTCTTTGCTTTCTCCCTCCCCTGGTTTTGGCTGGGATAATGTTCTTTCCAGCAGTCGGTATAGTCTGTGTTTTGGATTTAACATGAGAATAATGTTGATAACAGTGATGTGTTTAGTTGTTGCTGGGTAGTTGCAGTGTCTACACTGCACTTTTCACCTTCCCACGCCCTGCCAGGTGCACAAGAGGCTGGGAGAGCACAGACAGGAGAGCTGGCCCAGGGTGGCCAAAGGGACACCCCCTGTAGAACATCATGCTACAAATAGAACTGGGGAAGCCAGCGGGGAGTCAGGATCCCTTCTAGGAAACGGACTGGGCATTGTTTCTTTCTGCATGTTGTAACCAATTGCATTTGTGCATAACTTGTTTGACTATTTACTATTACNCTGGGTAGTTGCAGTGTCTACACTGCACTTTTCACCTTCCCACGCCCTGCCAGGTGCACAAGAGGCTGGGAGAGCACAGACAGGAGAGCTGGCCCAGGGTGGCCAAAGGGACACCCCCTGTAGAACATCATGCTACAAATAGAACTGGGGAAGCCAGCGGGGAGTCAGGATCCCTTCTAGGAAACGGACTGGGCATTGTTTCTTTCTGCATGTTGTAACCAATTGCATTTGTGCATAACTTGTTTGACTATTTACTATTACTACTTATTTTATTTTATTTTATTTTATTTTATTTTATTTTATTTTATTTTATTTTATTTTATTTTATTTTATTTTATTTTATTTTATTTTATTTTATTTTTCTCTTCCTTTGTTATCCTATTAAACTGTCTTTATCTCAACACATGAGTTTGTTTTTTCCATTCACCCTCCCATCCCCTTGGTGGGGGAAGGTGTGAGCAGCGACTGTGTGGTGTTCTAGTTACAGACTGTGTTAAACTACAGCATTCCCATGTTCAGAAACGGAATTATACTCCTTAAATAGTTGTGTTCTTCTTGAATTTTCTTCACGATATCTCCTTTCCTGACATCATAATTGAAACAATTTCACAACCTTCTTCAAAGAAAACACAACCAGAAATAAAAATGGAAGTGTGAAAATGATTGCTGAATAGATGCATAACTATGTTTCACTGTAAGAATTTGGATTTAATTTTTTTTGTCTATTCTGAGGATGACAATTGCAGGTTTGGTTATTCAAGGTAGAGATCAGAATTAGAAAGATTTTGAGCCGTTTGACCAGGTTTATGATAAAGTTTTTTATTAATTCAATAAGCAGTGTGCTATGTGCATAGGAGCTGGGGTACCTGATGACAGTAAACCATGAACAAAAATTATGTGTTGATTGGACAGAAGTTAAAAAGAGCACATCATATTGCGTCCTGATTTCTTCCTGGTCTTATTTTGGAGTATTCCACTAGACACTATGCAATAATGAAAATTTATTTTAAGTAAAATAAAGGAATTCACCTGTCTCTCAATAACCAGTAATCACCAAATTGCTGAGGGATTTGTTTCTATTGCAAGTTGGCTAAATCTTTTTATTAATAACAATGCTAAATACCCTCATGAACCATATTTCCAAATGTAATCTGAGCTCTGGGAATGCTGTGGAAGCAGCACAGCTAGAATCAGACCCTATTTATCCAGGATGACTCTAGATGATTTAAAATTGATTTAAAGGTCAGTACATAGGGCCAGCTTTGAATTAATTTTAACAAAAGATTTTATCATTTGTTTCATTAAACTAGTTGAACTCCCAGCTTCTTTGGAGTACCAGATCACTCTGAACAAAGATATGACCTTGTTGTGCAGATAAAGGATTCTCTGAAAGTGGTTTCATATCATGCTTCTTACCTAACTAATATGCTCTGCAGTCTCCACAAACTGTGAGGAACACAGCAGTTTTCAGTGCTAGTTTTATGAGATGATGCTTACCCAAAAGCACCACCCAAATAAATGGGACTTCAACTAGATTTGTGTAGCTCTTACTGACTAGATTAACCTGATATGAGCTGAAAACAAAACAATAAACAAACTCCAGATTTTTCTAACACATTTGAGGCAGAAGACCAGAGAGTGATAGAAACCTGGTGATGGTCACTAATTCATGGTACCAGTGATGGCTTAAGCCAGTAAGCAGGTAATAAAAAGAACCCCAACAAATAGTTGAAAGGCAGGAGCACGGGGGAACACAGGCAGGTGTGCCTGGTGCCACTGGGAAGGCTGAGCCCAAGGGAGATGCTGCTTGGCATAGGAGCCCAGCCGCCGGCCAGAGCTTGGCATTTTGATCCTGGAGCAAGAGTCCTGTTCCTCTAGTTTGTGCTGCAGCTCTAATCTGGACCACAGGGGCAGGTTTGTGTGTACCACAGAGCAGAATTCTTGAAATAAACATAATAATCACATATACAAATTCAGTTAAGCAAATACATTATAGATTATAGATCACTGATTAGTGTGGTGTGTTCTTGCAGCCACCCCACCTAAACACAGTGACAACCTGGAACAACCTCTTTTGAGGTATGGAGGAAAGACAAATGGGAATGAAACAGCTTCTTGTAATTACAGTATAAAAACAACAACTGTCAAAATAATGTTAATGAAAATTCAGCACAGGAAACTCTCAGACTGTAACACCTGTTGTGAGAAAAGTGCACACATTACTAAACAGAACTCCATCCTACTTTATTCTAAAACTACTGTCATTATTGCTGACATGAATAATTCACTTTGATTAAAATAAAAATGAGTGTTTATTTAGATGTGTCAATTTTTGGTGTCTTTAAAAATACTATTTATTGGGAAAAAACAGCAAACAATTCTACTTCTACCTTTTTTCGTGGGCATATGACTAATCTCAGTTAGAATTTACAGGCTTACTGGTTCGTAATATTTTATTTTGTTTTTACCTATTCTACACATTTAATTTAACATGTAGTCTCTCCCCCCCTGTTTTTCCTGTGTTAGAAATTTAGCCTTTCGGTAAAATAAAGAACATAATTACTTTTTTTTTGTCAAAATGGTGCAAGAACATAGCTCTGAGGTTATGAAACTGACTTCATTAGTAGTGTATGTCTTCAATTTTTGCTATTATTTTAACTGCCCTGAGAGACCTTGAAAAATGAAACTTAGCACTAATGGACCTGAAATAATACTTCCAACTTTAGCATAAAGTCTTGTATGAATTATATCATAAATAAGAAATAGTCTTTCACATAAGAAAATGCCAAAAGTTTTACAAATGAAACATACTTGATTTGGTGCACTTTAACTGTGATTTATTTAATGGCAGAAAAAGCACCCACGCTGTTCCATCATTAGTAACAACTTCCAATGAAACACCAAAAAGAAACTTCTAACAGTTAGTTGTGAAATAATTTTTAATCTTTCTAGGGAGGAAAGAAATTACTAAATGCAATTACTGTAATTTTAAATAGTTAGAAAGACTGAATATTTAATTTCTGTCCAAAGTTCTTTTTCTGCTGATAGAAAATAGAAGATTTGGAAGATAGTGTAATATATTTGTGGTAGGTTGACCTTGATTGGAGGCCAGGTGGCCCCCAAAGCTGCTCTGTCACTGCTCTCCTCAGATGGGAAGGGGAGAGAAAATATAACGAAGGGCTTGTGGATCGGGATAAGGGCAGGGAGAGACCACTCACCAATTACTGTCACAGGCAGAAGTATACTCAACACGGGAAAATTAATTTATTGCCAATCAAATTAGAGTAAAATAATGAGCAGTAAACTAAATTTTAAAACACCTTCACCCCACCTCTGCCTTCTTTTTCTAATTCTCTACCTCCTCCCCCTGAGTGGCACAGTGGGACAGGGAATGGGGATTGCAGTCCATTCATCACACATTATCTCTGTCACTCCTTTCTCCTCACAGTTTTTCCTCTGCTCCAGTACGGGGTCCCTCTCACAGAGGACAGTCCTCCACCAACTTTTCCAATGTGAGTCCTTCCCACAGGCTACAGTTCTTCATGAACTGCTACAGCGTAGGTCCCCCATGGGGTCACAAGTCCTGCCAGCAAACCGGCTCCAGCCTGGGATCCTCTCTCCATGGGGCCACAGGTCCTGCCAGGAGCTTGATTCAGCGTGGGGTCCCCGTGGGATCAGGGCCTCCTTCAGGTGGAGGTTCACACGTGCTCTGGTGTAGGATCCTCCACAGGCTGCAGGTGGAATCTCTGCTCCACCTTCATGTGCTGCAGAGGGACAGCCTGCTTCACCATGGTCTTTTCCACAGGCTTCAGGAGAATCTCTGCTCCAGGATTTGAATCATCTCCTCCCTCTCCTTCTTCACTGACTTTGGGGTATGCAGAATTGTTTTTCTCACATATTCTCATGCCTCTCTCTGGCTGCAAGTGCTCTTGGTGTTCTGCAGGTTTGGGGTTTTTTTCCCTTCTTAATTATGTTACCCCAGAGACACTATCACTGTCACTGATGGGCTTGGCCTTTATCAGCGGTAGGTCTGTCTTGGAGCCAGCTGGCATTGGCTTTGTCAGACATGGGGGAAGCTTCTAGCAGTTTCTCACAGAAGCCACCCCTGCTGTTACCAAAACCTTGCTACACAAACCCAATACAATATTAAAAAATTAAACTTCACCTTACTGGAATAGATAACAAACATTTCTTAGTACTTTTTTTGGTCACAGAACATGTTTCTTCTGGGTTGTCAGATTAAGGGCTGTTCAAAGCAATGGAGGAAAACATGTCACTACACATTCAGTCCTTCCTGCTTTCTAAAAAAATTTGTAGATCAGCATTGGTATTTAAAATTTAGTGCAAATATTAGTTCATTTTTAGAATGTCTGGAAATGAGTAGTACACAAATAACTTAAAACATGCTTTTCTTTTTAATTAATGCAATCAAATGCAGGTATGTAAGTTCAGAATTCCAGAGTCTGCATTATTCAGTAACTGAACAGAGGACTTTTTGTAAAATTTTTATTCCCATTGATACAAAAGCATACCAAAATAAGAAAAAACCCCATGATTTCTCTTCTCCATACACATTCCTTTTCATCAAAAATATATGTTAGCTTTCTACATTGCCAATACCATGAAACAATAGCAGCAACTTCATCATTAAAACTGACTCTACTTTTCTATGTGGTACTCAGTTTCATGTAATTTGATTAGGACATTATCTTGTTTACTGGGGGTTTTTTTACATTTTAAGCTATATTTTACATGTGTTTTACATGCATGACAAAGAAATAGTAATGCTAAGAAATTGTGCATTGGTCTAATTTTTTTATAAGATTCTGGTCTTTCAGACAAGTCCGAAGACCTGTTTCAGAAAAAAATAGCTTCTCAGCTAATGAATTTCACATGAAAAGTGAACAGCCCTTCTGGTTTTCAGCTACAGATGGATTGCTGAATAGACTTTAAATTGTAGTCTTTGACCATTTTTAAACCTAACATCTTAGGCCCTGAACATCTAAAAATAGATATCCCAATTTCTAAATATTTCAAATAAGAAAAGACACAATAATATCCTCTGTGAGATATCTTCAGCTCTGAAACTGACTATTGCTCTGTATATCCCAGGCAAATGACAAAATATATGTTTCTTAAGATTATTTTTTTTGGTGGCAGCATGAGCATAACAGATAAAACCAGAATTTGGTGACTGAGGTTTAATGTAATAATATTATACTAGTCTTTCAATGAAGATGAAAAACAAAACCCAAAAACCTGCCACAAAAAAAGCCAACAAACAAAATCATGTAGTCCATCTGTTGCCACATCTATGCCTAAAAACTTCTGATCCATTGTTAAAATTCTTAAGTTTCTCAAAGACCTACAAGCCTCGAAGGCAAATCAATACCTCAAAGTATGGTGCAAATCGATGGCTATGAGCAGAGATACCTGTATTGATTCCCCCAGCAAAGAGAGAAGGGGGAATCTCAGCTGTTAGACCTTGGCATCAGAGAGGCTCCCTGGTGTACCTTCTGCCCTGCCAGCACTCTCACAGCATTGCTTGCACTGCCTGGTATCAGAAAGTAGTTGGGGCTACTGCAGTGAGAGGTAGGGAAGAGTAAGGACAGATGGGGTAGAGTGACATTAAGCAGCAATGTGTGGGAAAATTGCTCAATACCTAAAGGCGTACCTTCTTTTTGTGTTTTTGTTTGTTTGTTTGGTTTGTTGTTTTTGTTTTTGTTTTGTTTTGTTTTGTTTTTTTTCCCTTAGGTAATATATAACTGTAGAATCAGGGCTGAATTAGCAGGTTGGACAAACTTCAGGGGTTTTTTTGTTTGTTTTCTTTTTCTTTTTTTTTAAGGTGTAGATTAGGTCTCTGAGAAAGGACAATCTCCACAGTCCATACAACTTCAAACCATGTCACCTCTTACTTCAGTCTTACAAATATGCCTGGGCTGGCTGAGATGGCTGGTGGAAGTGTGCAGAGGGAAGAAATTTGTGACTGTGACCCATGTATCCTCTCCCTTGCTTTGATCCTTCTTCTCTAGCAGTGGGGAGGAAGGCCACGGGAAGGAAGTTTGAGCATGCAGGCAGCAGGTTCATGGCTACCTATTAGTGAGGAAAAGTAACTTCTTCCAGTACCCAGCTTGTCTGGGTCCGCAATGATGAGGAAATGCTGCTCTAACTGTGCCTTAAGCGTCAAATGGTCCATCTGTTAGTCTGTGTATTTCTTTATCACTCCATGTCGTGCAATTCATACCTCTGTTTGTTGTCCAAAACAGCTCCTTAATTTGCCTGTGCTTAAAGTCAACCCCAGATAGGGGTTCGGTTGGACACCCTATTAAAATTTTGTATTCAAATTGTTTCAAACTGGATTTAAAGACTGGATAGATCAAAAATAATTATTTCCTGTGAAATAAAAAAAACGGAAAGTGTACTAGAAAGAGTGAGAAGATCATGCTGTAGTTTGCTCACCTATTCAGGTATTTTGAAACTTGGAAACAATTTGTGTAAGTATCTAAATTCCTGAAAATGCTACTATTGTAAGAATGATTAAAATCAAATTCAGTTGCATATTCTGTGAACAGCTGAACCCCTCTCCAAATTAAAATTTAAGACCTCTTTGATATATGAATATTGTTAAATATATCCATGCATATATTTAGATATGTGCATCTCTCTCTTTCAATATAAATTAGAAGAGTTAGATGATTACTAACTTCATTAATGATTTTTAGATTTTAATCCATTATCTTAAGAGAATTATTTACATTTACATTATAAACATCTATAAAAATGTATGTAAACATTTTTATGAAAAACATAGATCTGGAATACAATCCAATACAAATCATACTGGAATACAATATGATCAAAATTCTTCAGAACCCTAAGAAGTAGTAACTTCAGAACCCTAAGAAGGATCACTATCTCACATAATGGCAGTAAAAAGGAAATTTGAATTAATTTACTTGATCAAGAAAAATGAAAAACTTTGAAAGTTACGTGATACAGAAACAAAGAACCTGTTGTTGTCTGGTCTTGCAAGGTATAGCACTGAGGAATTGAGATTGAAAAAAAACAGCGGAAATTGGGAGATTCTGTACAGTAGATAGAGTGGGAGTTGTATCTGTCTGGATATCCAACTTAATCTACGACAGTTTTTCTCAAATACATAGTTATTGTTGCTCAGTGGATATTATACTTAGCCTTCACTAATTGTGTTTGTTTGTTTAATAAAATTAAAATGTCACTGTTATTTTTTCAAAGTCCATCTTTTCTCTCTTCCTATCACTGATTTGTTGCTCAATTTCACTCATTATTGACAGTGAATTAAATACTGTTGGCTTGGTAATGGAAATGTTTCTGTTAATTGTCCTTAGTTTTGAAACCTGTTTTAATTCATGTTTATCAAAGAGTTTATAGTTAAAAACAGATTTTGTTATCATATTTTATGACAACATGTGTTTCAGGATTCTAATGTTTAGTATCAAAGAAATATAGGAAGACACGATTAGCCATGACTAGAAAAATGAGATAGAGCACTGTGCCTGAACTGCACAATTTTCGATTTTCATTAAGTTGTGAATATACGCTTGTCTTGGGGTGAACAGTGGGATGTTCTTTGCATATTTAATTTCTCATTATATTTTTGTTCTAATACTTAAAATTTTTATTGCATTCGTATGATCATCCTTCATAAGGGAATTCTCCTGTGGATGATTTAATACCATTTAACTCACAAGGAAGCTAAGGTCTCAACAAGTTAGTAGTAGGTACATGTTCCTGATTCTTGTCTCAGGCACTGTGAGGTAAAGAACATTCAATTAAGGCTCATTAATAGGGTTTTTAAATGAAATATTTATTTTACTTTTTTTCAATTCTACCTCATAAAAGTTAGTCTAAATCCGTAATTCTGTCTCCCACTTTTCTACAGATAACTTAAAAGCAAAAATCCAAAATTCTGACTAGTTTTAGGAACAGTAGAGATAAGTGAAGCTTTTATTTTATGTCTAGTGGTTTAACTATAATAATCTCAGCTAATTGCTCTTTCTTCTTTTTTTTTCCACATTAATACCTGGAGTAACCTGCCATCCATTACCCCTTTCATTATTTATCTTAATACTTCCAGCTCTTTTTACTTTGTTAGAATTTGCAAGCTAGGAAAAAGCATATGTATATTGTCAAAACGTCTGCTGCCATTTGACTAATTTGTGAGCCTACAGAAATCTTTCAGCTGCTGGAGATGAAACAATTGCCTTTAGGAGTGCTCTGTGAAGATACCTTTTGTATCAGATATTACACTGGGCAGATGTTTTATTATTAATCTGTTAAGTTTAGCAGAAACTGACCAATGATTTAGAATTGTTAGAAAAGAGAGAGAAAATGAAAATGATAGAAACTATATGATCACACAACTTATTTCCATAGAAATGCAGTTAAAATTTAGAAGCTCTGAAATAATTTTTATTTAATAAAGTAAGAACTATTTACCCAAATAAGTACACGTATACAATCAGAGAAAAAAAAATCAGAGAAAAAAATCTCCAAGTGAAAATGTTCACTTGGACATTATCAATGAGACATGGCTGCAATGGAATCGTTATATCAGCAATGCTTCATGCAATAACCCTGAAGGTCTCATGAGACCACTTAGAGTAACTCTGTATAGTCTTTAAAATCATATAAATAAAATTGGTGATTTTATAATGGTGCTTACTTGTTTGTTCAGCTGTCAGTTTTTCAGGTGCAGATTTTTTCAGTTTGTAGACAAAAACATTTGTTCTGGGTTTGGCTAGATTAATTTCACTAGAAGCTGGGATGGGACACAGCCAGGACAGGCGACCCGAACTAGCCAAAGGAGGTATTCCGTACCATGTGACATCATGCTCAGCATAAAGGGGGGGTGCTGGCTGGAAGGGGGCGGTACTTCTGGAGGTGGCATGGCTCTGGGACTGTCCGGTTTCATAATGGGTCTGAGCATGTGGTCCAAGTGGTAAGGTGTTGTGTATCATCAGTACTGTTGTTGTTTCATTCACTTCCTTTGTTATCACAGTAAAACTGTCATCTGTCATGATCACACCTCGGGGGAGACTGGTGGTTGGTTTTTTCCCCTTCCCACTAGCGGGGGGGGGGGAAAGAGTGGCTGTGTGGTGCTCAGCTGCCAGCTGGGATAAAACCACAACAACATTTGACAATGATAGCCAGCACTTTTTTCTTTTTTTTTTAATTTGGGAATATCAGTTTTGCAAATATATTTAAAAATTCTTGAAAATAGATTAATTATTTAATTTGGATTTCCATTTCTGGGTGTCAGAAACCCTATTTAAGTACTTAAAGTATTTAAGTAATCTTACATAAAACCAACAAAATTGTCAATCTATTCTCTATCACAAGTTCTTCAAAAGATATATCAATGTATCTACAGCAGTAAAACAAAATCTGTCACCCATCTGATCCTCTTCTTATCTACTTCTAGTCTTAAATTTCCCTCACTCATCCAAATAGTTTTCTAGAAGCAGAAAATAGGCATTCAAAGCAACTTAAACTGGAGATACTAATCAACTGTGATTTGATCAAATCGGTCTTGCAATCAAGCCTCACTGACAGTTACCAGACAATCTTTCATTGACTTGGTCTTATTGCCAAGTGCATGATCATTTAAAACGATGACTTGATTATGATGAAAGCAAGTTAATATTCTTCTAGTAAGCTCTTCAAAGAAGGCTTAAGAATTAATAGATAATGGACTCTAGGTGATTATTGCAAGAATATTACAGCCTTGCCTTGACCAAGAACTGAATGACCAAACGTCATGAGCCGTGACAGGCTGGGCAACATAGACAGGAACAGAATGAGATAAGCCATGGTAGGGGCCCTGGGCCAACAAGTGTCAGGAGAACAACACTTGACACTGCTGGAAAGGTCCAGTGTGATGTTGCTATGGTCTGATTTGACTGATGGTCTGTGCCACAACCACCCCACGCCCCAAGAATAGAGGCTGGGGGAAATCGTATACAAGCAGAGAACCCATGTCGGGGCTGAGCTGCTGGCCAGAGCCTGACACTGAGCATGACTGGGGTGACCACTGTGCTTCCTCAGGCTGGGCTGTGCCAACCCACTGAAATGATGCCAGTGCTGCCTCAGCTAACTACCACTCCTTGTGTATGCGTGTGTGTGTTTTCCAATGAGGGACCAGTTCTTTTGGGATCTCAGTA
Organism: Psophia crepitans; assembly: GCA_013399095.1. Lineage (NCBI taxonomy): Eukaryota > Metazoa > Chordata > Aves > Gruiformes > Psophiidae > Psophia > Psophia crepitans. The sequence goes on along the minus strand of VWZZ01002224.1, from coordinate 8,150 downwards.
AGAAAAGCACCAATACTCAAGACCAGTTACCTGTTTTATTGTGTAAAGGAGAGAAATTATAGAAAAGGTGATATGTCCCTCCTGATGCTGGGATCTGTGGCTGTTGCAGTGCTGGACAAGGCCCTGCTTCTCTACCATGGCATGCTGCACAGAGTCCCATCTGTGGTGGAGTTAGCCAGCCTCACTGTTTCTCACATCCTTACAGTATTCTTCCAAGTGAACAAAGCTATCTTTTTACCTGTACAATATCAAACTTTCCACATGGTACGTGGAGGGTTTTTTGGGCATTATGCTCTTACATATCTCCATAGGAATGAGCTCTTATAGGACATAGTTAAAGGCAGCACATGCTGACATCACAGTATGTGCTCAGGTTATATAGCAGTCACTCAAATGTGAACATCTAGGTCTCTACAACCAAGGCCTATGGTTTTATTCTGCCTATATTCTGCTTGAAATCACAAGCTACTCGTTAAATGTCTTCAGTGCCGCACCACAGTGTGTGTATGTACCTGTGTGCCTGAGCATGTGCATGGGTATATGCTAACCTGTTCCTGACACAGCCAGACCCTTGTTTGGTCCACTCTGTGAATTGATATTAGCGGTGTCCATGGACGGATGTTCCCTTTTGCCACACGGAATTAACTTCTGCAGGATATTTCAAACTAGAATGCTACCATAGGATGACATCTTGACCTGATATCTACAGTTTCCATTGTGATTAAATAAACTATAGCAACAGATTCTCAGTTTGCTGCATCTGCAATATATTGAAGAGACATGCAGCACTCTAATAAAGCATCCCTGGTGGTTTTTTTGTCATCTTTATACTTCAGAGTTTTTAATACAACTTTGTCTAGAATTTATTTGATCAGTTGGTTGATTAGTTTTGTTTTTTTTTAACATAAGAACTAGAACTGAGGATTTCTTGAAAACACGGATTGCCAGATCCACAGAATCAAAACTTTGTAACACTACCAGAGTTTGAATTATCTTTCCTATGATCTTGGAGGAAACCCAAGCACAGACGCAGGCTGAAGGTTGTGTTCACAGTACTTCAATGATCCATATATATCTGTTAGAGCATGCTTCATGAAGTGACACTGAAAATAGTGTCACAACTTGGGATGAAGACATTCTTCGTGTCTTTTCCTGTCTTGATGACTGAAACTTGAACAGATATGTCAATGATATATATAAAGCTTAAAAAAATAAGCTGAAGGTTCTCTAAGTTTCTTTTAGTGCTAAGGATAATGGTAGAAATTATATCCAGAAGTATTTCATAAGTGGAGTTTTACTTCACAAATTTGTCTAATTATAATGAAAAGAACTTTTATTACACCTTTTGTCTCTTGACATATGACTTATGATGCTAATGTCTATCCTTCCTTGAAGTTTTAAATAAGTGTGTGTTCACTGATCCACAATGCCACTTAAGACAAAATGTTACCTACATAATTCTTCTGTATTGGCTGTGATCGTTGCAACAGTTGTTCCAGAAAAGCCAGAGTGATCAAATAGTTGTGTCTTCAGACAGATGACCTGAGACACTAAAAAGAAAAAAAGAAAAATAAAAATCCCAAGCCTCTTCTCCATTTTCCTGTAGAACATCCTATTTTCAAGTTAAATTGTCCAAGTAGCTTTTCTATTTCTAATTATTCCATGCTTTTTCACTTTGATTTGTTTACAGCTTCTGAATGTTCTTTGTTTTACAAGTAGAGCTTTATTATGAAGTTTTTGCTCTATTATTTCTAGAGCAGTTCAACAGCCCAAAGGTGTAGAAAAAGATATGCGGAATTTGAAATTTAAATAGTCTGTGATGAAATACCATTAAGCATTTTGATTTAGAAGTCTTTTTTTGCAGTCCAATGTCTCTCTCTCTCTCTCCATATGTACACCTGGAACTACAGCCAACTGCAGACTTTTGTGGAGGCAACCACTATATGTCAGAAAGTGAATGAAAGGTGTTAATGGCCTCCGATGGCATCTCTTACTACAGTCAGTTAAAGTGTGTGTTCTCCTGCTACACAATATCAGAAACAAACAGTCTAGGTTGTAATACTCAACTGAACCCTTGAGTTGTTACATGGAAGAGAAAAACAGGAAAAATCCTTGACTTGTCTTTTCCATGCTACTCTATTTCATAGACATGTGTCATGCCATCTGTTTATTGTTTCCTTTCCAGACTGAAAAGTCCTATATTTTAGGCATTTTAGATTTGGAAGCCTTGATAATTGGTGCTGTATCTCTTTTGTTTCTACCTTACTGTTCTTGAGATTGGGCTCCAAAGTACATTGTTAAAAAGTGAGCATGTCCTGAATTTAATGTAGTGGTGTAAGGGTGGGTTTAGCTTTTTATTCCATTGATTTTCTAGTATTTCAAGCATTTAGCTTTCTTTTTTTGATTACTAACTAGTGAGCACTGAGCTAATACAAGTATGGACATGCACAATGCATTCCAAATAATATCTGGATCTTTCTCCTGCAAAGAAGAATGAATTATTGTGGTTTGGGGTTTTTTTTATGCTACACATCGTCAGATGTGCCACTGTAAATCAGACAATTTCTAAACATGCAAAATAACCAGAGATATGCTGCTAAGCCTCATATTTTGATGTCTGGAGTCTAGAAAACTGAACCATGCTCAGGGACTGTTGAAAAATATGCAGACAAAAAGTTCTTCATATGCTGAGTGTAAAAGAAGTTGGTAATTTAAAAAATTTTCGTTGGTAATTTTACAATTTTTAAATTTTAAATTCTTTTACTATGATTACTTCACCATCTCCTAGATCTAAAATACTGTTAGCTGAGTTGTATATATTTCTAGTTAAAAGTTACATATGTAATTTACTGAGTAAAATTGATTATTTCTTTTCTCCATAATACAATTTTTAAGCCAATGACAAAGAACATAACAGTGATGGTAAAATTGAGTCCTATAAAATACTGTAAAATAGCAAGTGATTAAAGCCTAGCAAAAAATGTAAGGAAAAAGCATAGAATCATAGAATAGTTTGTGTTGGAAGGGACCTTAAAGAACACCTAGTTCCAACTCATCTGCCATGGGCTGAGACACCCTCCACTAGACAAAGTTGATCAAAGCCTCATCCAACCGGGCCTTGAATGCTTCCAGGGAGGTGGCACCCACATCATGTAGCTACTGGGACTGTGAGTAAATTGGTTGTTTAAAAAAGAAAAAAGGTTAATGTCTAGCTTGGGGGAAATTGAAACTGTTTGATAGCTCAACAGAGAAAGGACCCACCGGTATCTCAGACTTCAAACAATATGTACTGACTAACATCCTAAATTGCAAAAAAGCTTTGTGGTTTTAGTGAGCATAATGGTGGATAACCTTTTTAATCTGTTGCATAATCTAAAGACTTTCTATTAAACCAGTGGAGAAGACATTTACATAGATTGTGGAAACTGCACAAAATCACCTAGTCCCTAAACTGCTAGTGACTTCAGAGTGTTTCCACTTTTATAATTTTTTTTTTAAGTCGCAGAATTGAGAAAATTAACAGAGCATTGCTGGTTCAGAGAGCTTAAATGATGCATTAAGGGACCAGTTAGTGCTTGTATGTACAAAAAGAAACAACCTAAAAGTGGTAATTAACTGAGTGTAATTTAACATGCCCTAGAATTTCTGTATCAATGAAGGCAGCTACTAATGATGCCAGGGAGATGTATCTGTATTATGGAATCCATGCAACAAGCAGGAAGAGGTACAAGGACAATATACTCAGATGCCATGAGCTTCTCTTGTAGTCTCATGATGCAAGTAATTGCCAGTCAGTCAGTCAGGGCAAAGTACTGTTAAAAGTACTGTAATGTGAGGCAGAAAAAAAGCCAGGTTATTTAAAAAATATAAGCAATTTATAAGACCACAGAAGGGTATGTGTAAATTCATAAGTTTGCAAATTAAGATTGTGTTGAAGTGAGAATGATATAATATACATTTTATCTGTTTAGATGATAAACATCATATTTAAATTCTTTTACAATTTATGAAATAAGACTTAAATTGGAGCTTAATATAAGGTTACTGATTAATTGTAATTCACCACAGGTTTACCAGACATAATCCATGAAAACCTGGATTTAAACTGCTGTGTGATTTTATCAGATGAAAGTGGTACAGAGCAAGTCATAGCTAAGACAAAACATAAACCAGTATCTAAACACAAACTGCACATGTTTTTCACTAATAATGTATATCAAAATTACCAAGCAGAGAGAAGTACTGTATGCTTGATGTTTGCTGATATAACTTAATCTGTTTGTCTGCCTCTTTGATTAGAAAGAAGAAAGACTGGTCCAGAGAAGATTTAAAATGTATCTGTACTGTCCTGTTGGCTTGTGATTTTCTGTGCACTATCTTCTTACCTTCTAACTGTCCACATTTGATGTATATTTGTCACAGTCACACTCTAATCTAGGGTGAGCAAAGCAGTTTTCCACCCAGAACAGTTTAGTTATTATTAAACAGTTTAGTGATACCTGCATTCCTTGCATTGTTTGTGCTGTGTCCTGTAAAGTAGACAATTTAAATAAATCCAGAACTCCCATAACCAGTAATGGAAATGTTGGTAATGAAAAGCATGCAGTTATCTAAGATTTGACTTGACATAGTGCTCCCAGAAGCCGTATCATATTTAGCACTCCTGGTTATTTAAATTTACTGTAACTATATATCTTCTTCATACTTCTATAAATAAGCTGAAAAAAGGTTTTTTTCTATCATGGAAAGAATTTCAGAATAAACCAAAACAAATTGAATTTAAAATTCCTGAAGAAGTTCATATAAATAAGTGCAAGAATTAGAAGAGAGGTTTAAACCTGTCTTCCTGCAGTCACAGGAAAAGTATCCTTGCCTTTGAGTTGCCAGTTATTTTTGTCTACAGAATGCTATCCTGAACCTCAGAAAAAAAAGCTCTATTAAAACTGATACACTTGGTTTCTAAAGAGAAGTACTGCAAAACAGCTCTGCTTGTAAAGGTCAAAAAAATTTCCAAAATGGAGTATAAATCAAATCAGCCTTAGTCCTCCTTTTGTTTTTAATGTAGTTAAAAGCGGAATTGCTGACACCAGAGTGTTTCGATGCAAGTCTCAGTGCAAGATGCATCCTTGGGCTGTTAGATGTTTCCTGCTTATTCTATAAATTCAGTGTATGTGAGGAAGGTAGACTTCTGTGCAATCTTTTCTTAGGAATGGCTGCCTTCATTGATGAGGTTTGTAGCTTTAGGTATAAGAATTCTGTAGTCCCTAAGGCTTTCAGTAACAGGCTTATATGAGTTTGTGTTTGACTAAAGATGTGTTGGATGTGGGACTAGAAAGAATAGTGAGCAAGTTTGCAGATGATACTAAATTGGGAGGAGCTGTGGACTCCATTGAGGGTTGTGAGGCCTTGCAGAGAGACCTGGACAAATTAGAAAACTGAGCAATCACCAACCACATGAAGTTTAACAAAAGCAAGTGCCAGATTCTGCACCTGGGAAGGGACAACCCTGGCTGTACATACAGACTGGGGGATGACGTGCTGGAGAGCAGTCACACTGAAATGGATCTGGGGGTCTTGGTTGACACCAAGGTGAACATGAGCTAACAGTGTGCCCAGGCTGCCAGGAAGGCCAACCGTATCCTGGGGTGCATCAAGCTCAGCATTGCCAGCAGGTCTAGGGAGGTGATTGTTCCACTCTACACTGCACTGGTGCGGCCTCACCTTGAGTACTGTGTGCAGTTTTGGGTGCCACAGTCCAAGAAAGACATCAAGCTATTGGAGAGAGTCCAAAGGAGGGCAGCTAAGATGGTGAAGGGTCTAGAGGGGAAGACATATGAAGAGAGGTTGAGGTCCTTTGGTTTGTTCAGTCTACAGAAGAGAAGGCTGAGTGGAGACCTTATCACGGCCTACAGCATCCTCACGAGGGGGAGTGAAGGGGCACGTGCTGATCTCCTCTCTCTGGTGACCAGCAACAGAAGCCGAAGGAACAGCATGAAGCTGCAACAGGGGAGGGTTAGGTTAGATATCAAGAAAAGGTTCTTCACGGAGAGGGTGGTCGGGCACTGGAACAGGCTCCCGAGGGAGGTGGTCACAGCACCGAGTTTGACTGAGTTCAGAAAGCATCTGAATGATGCTCTCAGTTATCTGCTCTGATTGGGCTGGTCCTGTGTGGAGCCAGAAGTTGGACTCGATGATTCATATGGGTCCCTTCTAACTTGCAATATTCTATGATTCTATGATTGAATTCTTTGCTTTTTTATTTCTGTCTGAGAAAGGCTTGGTCATTTATAATAAAAACTAAGGTTGCAACAAAGGGATGGAAATTTCTGTGATAGCTCTATTCCTATAATTCCCTAATCTATGTAAATGGCACAATGAAGAATAGCAGGGTTAACATCGGACTAGGATCTTTGATGGTCTATATCCACCGCTCAATAGACTTATACAGATTTATACCATTCTAGGTTATTGCCCATAGACTACTAGAGGACATTTACTGGCACACACAGATACCTTCATTTCACAGTTAGATTAACTTTGCAATTATCAGGATCTGACTCATTCCCTAAAAAGCCTTAATGATACCTATGCTGCTCTTTTAAAAGAAATCACATATTAATCAGATGCTGGCTATTTTTAGAACAAATAACTCTTCTTTCTTTTTGGTAGGGAAGAATTCTAATTTTCAGTTATCAATATGTGCTCCATGTGCTCAAGACTTCAGGAAATAAGGCAATATATCAATGAAATATGTCAATAAACAAATATATTGGACAATTAGAGCAATAAAGCAAGTAATTAACATTTCTAACACACTTTTCACTCTGGCAGTTCAAGCTGTAAAAATGTACCTATTAGTGCATTTTATTATTTGAGAAATGGTATGTTCTTATGCTCACATAAATGTAAAATTAAATCCTCCTCTAGATAGAAGATATGATTGTGAACCAATTTGCCAACTTATGTTTCATCATACTCATGTTGAAATATTTTATTTCATTTTTAACCAAAAAAAACCCCCCTAAGATAAATGTCTTTTATTCAAAACTTCAATTTGTCATCTGAACAGGTGGCTTTTTGCTTCCCCACCCCACTCTCCAGTGTTGTTCTTTTGTGGAAGAAATATCAAGCAATTATGACAATCTAATCCTATGATAATTAAGTATTTTCTGTAATCTTATTGCCTGTGTTCAGCCAGCTTAATTAGTCATTTTTAACTACCCTGTTGATCAAATTCTTTTTTTTAAATTTGAATAAAAAAGCTACAAAATTTCTTTTTCAAGTTCTAGCATTTTTGGTGATGTGTTGTGATATTTGTAGAACTCTCATTCTAGCTCCTAGATTCACAAGTGTACCTGGTAAAGAAGCAACCTTATAAACAGCAAAACTAATAATGAAATGTCTGAAACCAGACATAAATTTATGAAGATACAGAGCTACAGATACATAGCTGATTCAAATGTTAACCAGACCATAAGCACTGTAGAAACCTGGGTTTCATGAAAGCAGTCTTTAATTTAGTATAGAATTGCATCTCATATCAAAGTGCAAGGATATTATCAATTTACCTTATTATTTTATAATGAAAAGTTCTGAATTACTCTGTTATCTGTTAACCTGAATATAATTGAAATTGTGTTTTTCAAACAGCAGTTTTATTTTAACTGTTTTAGTAGATTGCTTAGCTAAACACTGAATTTTTTGTTGTACTATCTTTATCAAATCTATTTTCACAGCGCTGGATGAGAAAGTGTGCTTTGTTTTCTGTGATTCAATAAAAAGCCCATTTTGGAGCCCTGTATCAAAGCAGGAGAGCTTAATCTGGCTACTGCTCTTAAAGACAATTAAAAAATATGTTTCTACATTAAAAACAAAAGGAGGACTAAGGAGAATCTCCTTTATCGGATGTTGGAGGAAACATAGTGACAAAGGATGAGGAAAGGCTGAGGTATTTAATCCCTTCTTGACCTCAGTCTTCAGTAGTGAAGCCAGTTGTTCTCCAGGCACCCAGTTCCCTGAGCTAGAAGGCAGGGACAGGGAGCAGAATGAAGCCTCTATAATCTGAGGGGAGATGGTTAGTGACCCACTACACCCCTTAGACACATACAGGTTTATGATGCCAGATAGGAATAGAATAGAATCATCAAGGT
>VWZZ01002223.1:8031-23242 GCA_013399095.1 Psophia crepitans | reverse complement strand
ACTCTGGTGCCCAGCAATAAAGCCCGAGGGAATGGCATGGAGCTGCCACAGGGGAGGGTTAGGGTGGAGATCAGGAAAAGGTTCTTCACTGAGAGGGTGGTCGGGCCCTGGAACAGGCTCCCCAGGGCAGTGGTCACTTGGCTGAGTGCAGGAAGCACCTGGACAATGCTCTCAGTCATCTGCTGTGACTGGGCTGGTCCTGCGTGGAGCCAGGAGTTGGCCTTGATGATCTTTATAGGTCCCTTCCAACTCCGGATATTCTGTGATTCTATGATTCTATGAATATCTATTTGTGGCTGGGAGATTTTCCTTTGCAGACCCTAAAGTATGCAGGATATACCTTTCCCCCCTCCAGAAGGTGGGGCAGATGATGAGGATGGCAGCAGGGTAGGGCACAGTCTTGGAGGTGCTGAACAGCATCCCAGCCCAAAATTGAGATCTGGTCAGTGGAGAAAGCCAGAACTAGGAAGGGCCTGTAAGTACCAGCGCATGCTCCCAGTCTCTTCTCCTAGACAGTGAGTCTGAGACACAAAGCTTCATCATCAGTGGCCACCTGAAGGTATGACAGAAGCAGAACCCAGTTGTTCAGATGCAGAAAGCCAACACAGTATTTCTGCTGCTTGAGGTGAAGAAGAAACTTCATCTCTGTGGTTAAATAGGTCGTACAGCTTTTTCATACCTGCCACTCCATTGTGAACTGGACCTTCACAGAGCTCTCTTCTGTTTCAGGTTTACTTACACGTGTCTGATTTCCCCACATGGTCATCCTTGTTGCCTTCAGTCCAATGAAAGCTTGCCAGTCCTTTAAAATCCACCACTGTCCTAAACATTGAATAGTTATTTACACTAATTCAGTAGGTAAATTGCATCCAGACACCTGGTTCCTCATGCTCTGCACTGCTGAAAAACTACGGGTATCCTATTGTGATGTCCCATAATTTACTCAGGGAATTTTCTGATCTGAATTAGTATTGAAATAAATATATGAAGTGTCAGCTACACAGGTGACACAACAAAGAAATCTTTGCTCTTTTCTGAAGCATAGTATTACTTTCAGAAGTGAATTCTTTAACTGAACAAGGGGTTTAGGGAACTGGCAGTGAGTTTAGAAACAGAAATTAAAGACTACAAAAAGCATAGATTCTGTTTGCTTTAGCAAAACATTAAGTATTTAAGAAAGTAAAGACAAAACTTTCTGCTGATCCTAAGTGGGTCAGATATTCTATCACCTCACATTTCAGCATGTCTGAGAAATGAACCTTGGTTTATAGAGCAATACAGTGATAAGAGACTACATTTATGTCAGGATCATTCATACAAGGAAATTAATAGGACATCTTGTCTTTTATCGTCACTGAATCTATGTAAGTCTTTCCATGAGGCTAATTCAAAATGTCAAAAGGCAAGGTTAAGATAAAGGATTCATCTCAGAAATGTACAGCTTTAATCAAAAGTCACACTGAGGGAGAAAACATTCTGAACTTTTGATCAAGCAATTTAAAAATAATGGTGTCTCCTTTAGAAATTATTTATCCTAAATATAACATCTGTATTTATTCCAAATATAAATGTGCTAAACATAATATTTCAAAACTAAAACAAGTCTCTTCAAATGTTTAAATAGGAAAATGATGAGGCATCGAAAGAGTTTGAGCCTGAAAAATGTTGTCTTTGCACTTTCAAAGTAGACTTATTTTAGCTTGGTTGTAAAAATGGAAGGTCTGCATAAGTATTCCTCTGCTAAAGAATGTGTATTTTCAAGTTTCAGCAGCTGAGTTTTCAAGCTTTCTGAAAAGCAGATGTGCAACTCAGTGCATGCAGATAAATGCAGCAGGTTCAACCCTGGTTTGTTACTTTTAGAGCCTAAATTTTCAGAGTTCATGGGTGATTTCCATCATAGAATCATAAAACACCAGATTGGAAGGGATCTCAAGGATCATCTTGCCCATGGCAAAAGCATGTTCTAGACAAGGTGAGCCAGCACACTGTTCAGCTAAATCTTAAAAGATTTAGCAACATAACATTGAGGAATCCACCACTTATATCACGAGATTATTCCAATTGTGAAAAATTTTCCCTTTGTGTCCAATCAGAATGTCCCCAGGAATAACTTGCACCCATTACCCATCATCTCTTCTATGTGACTCCCTGTACAAAGGGAGTCTCCACGTCCTCTGTATCCACCCTTTAAATACTGGAACATGGTGATAAGGTCTCCCTTAAGACTTCTTTTCTTGAGGCTGCACAAACCCAGTTCTCTCAGTCTTTCCCCGTATGGCAGGTTTCCTAGTCCTTTGATTATCCTGGTGGCCCTCCTCTGGACCCTCCCCATCCTGATCACATCCTTTTCATATAGTGGGGCCAAAACTGACCAAAACTGAACACAGTATTCTGGGCATGGCTTGACAAGGGCTGAGTAGAGTAGGATAATGACTTCTTCAGCTCTGTCGGTGATGGTCTTGTTGATGCAACCTAACATCCTGTTGGCTTTCTTTGCCGCTGCAGCACACTGTCCACTCGTATCGAGCTTGTTGTCCACCAGGACCCCCAGATCCCTCTCCGCAGAGCTGCTCCCCAGCCCAAGCTGCACTCCTGGATTATGTTTTCCCAGGTGCAAGAGCCTACATTTGTCTTTGTTGAACTTCATAAGTTTGTTGTTAGTCTGCTCCTTCAGGCCATCTATTTGTATTGCTTCAGTCTTTTTTTTTTTTTTTCCTCTAGCCTGAAATGCTAAAGTTTCAGTAGAAAGGTACTTCTGAAACTGGGATGTCAAAGTGGGTTAACTAAATGAAATATCACAGCTTAAAATCTGCAATAAGATCTAATATTTCCTGTTCACTGAGTGCCAAAAAGGCGAAGTTGCATTAAAAAAGGGATAGCTTGCAACAAATCATGAAAATCTTGACAGTCGGCTGTTACGAACTAGCATATAACAATTTTATATAGATCACAGGAGAAAAAACTCCACAAAATATACTCAGAATTCTATGCAGGAGACAACCCTGTTTTACCAGCAAAGCTCCTTCAAGTCTGTCATCAGAGCCCAACCCGGAATGGGTTTGCCTTAGCAGTTCATGAGAGCTATAAATTCCTGTGAGCTCCAAGTACCTGGAAGGATGGTACAGCAGAGTTAGTGCTAAGATTGAATAACAGGTATATTGTCTTTTCATACCAGATAAAATGAAAGTTTGTACTGCATCTCTTGAATTCAGGGTGAACTTGGGGCAGCATCATGTTTAACTGACAGCTGTAATAATCTCTTATTTCCTCTAGGTAAGATACATCAGGGGGAATACAACATAGTGAACAGAGGTCTATAAAAATCCTAGAAAATTCTGCAGAAGATACTACTGTGCTGGATTTATGTTAGCTAAGAAACAGGCAGATGTCATGACTGAGTACTTTCCACAGTTTTTAGGTAGTTCAGGTCCTAAAAGAAAGAGCATAGACACCTTTGTTGAAGGCTATGAACCACCAATTAAGGGAGGATCTTCCATGCATCCGAAAGGCAGAAAGGAGCGAGGGATTATAGGAAGGAGCATGCAGAGTGGCTGCATGCCTGTAGCCATGTGTTAGAGAGGTTCCCCAGTAAGGAGCTCATTTAGCATGATTACAATCTTGGTCACCTCAGCCTCTTCAAAAATTTTACCTTCAGATTTAGGAAGTAATTTTGGGTTGAAGGTTTTGCTGCCCAACCAAGGTGATAAATATGAAGTTTCACCAGGCATCTGAGCTGAAAGAATTTGGGTTCTAAATTAGTAGGAAATAAATGGCTACGATTTCAGGAAGGTGCAACTGTATTTTTGTATGGGAGCCACAAGTATTCCTAAGCCTTTCTTTAAAATTACTTATGAATGGTGAATTATGTGTTCTTCTTGGCAAATCATTACAGACATGACTCAGGGAGTGATGGTTTGCTGAGAGTATAGGTCATCAGGATGTCCTAGTGACTATGGGACATGGAAAATCATAAAAAAAATAGGATGTATTTAGCCTGAGATGTATAGATGACAGTTGCTATGTAAGAAGCAGATATTCATTAGATAAAATGTATATGTATACTCTCAGCAGTTACAGATAATAGTAGTTCTTCACCAGGAAGGGCATCTTACAAGGCTTTATATATAAGCTTTCTAAAACACCTTATGTCGTCAAGTTTTCTACAGTAGCAGGAAATAAGTGTCTTGTAATGATGTGTTAGGCTGTATTCTAAGCACCAGCAATAAATCATCTGTAACCTAAGTTATGGCTTTGAGATGGATGAAGCCCTGGAATCTGTGACTAAGGGTGAAAAATCATCTTATCTAGCTGCTGCTATCTATGCTGTAAGTGTCTCCACCTAAGCTAATCAACCAGCCTCTCTTTATAGTCAGAGGAGAGAAACAGGTACTTTGAGGGAGTAATTTAACATATCTATTTTAAGATGAGTTGAATCACACTTATTTCTGTCCATTTACTTTAAAAGAACTGGCAGGAACTTCTGCAAAAAGAAACATTTCCATTGTGTTTGTAAAAAAAAGACCTGGCACAAAAAGGTTGTGATTGCAGTTTGTGCCTTCATGTATGTATGCAAATTAGGCAAGTAATAATAAAAATTAGGAAAGGTGACACAATCAATAGAGAGAGAAAATGGTACCCTTGTCTTTCCCAGCAAATAATCAAAGATGATATCTTGATTCAAGTTTTTGCATAATGCTTCTGAATGGTTTCTCGGGGTGAAAAATAAGAGCAAGTAGGAAACTTCAGTGTGAGAACAACTTTCTTATTCTTTGAGCTTCAGTCTGCTATTAATAGGGTAAAAAAGCGCTAAATTATGTAGAAAATGAATTCACATTTTCCTTCCAGAATTGAAATGAATTGACAATGAAATTGCAGAAGCGGTGTAGTTTGTTTATTTATATTTGTAAGACTAAAGCTATGATTATATTTTCACCATGTATTTCATAGATGGACAAAGAATATATCGGGAAATAGAAGCCAGGCTTGAATTTTGATGAACCACGAATTAAATCTGAGGTTCAGCAAAGCACTCTGTGCTGCTAACAGTTCTCTAGGACATTACTCCATGGTCAGTAGTTCTGAAGGTTAACACTAGGCATTAGATGTGACCATAAATTAGAAAAAAGAGAGAATTTTCTGTGCGTTCAACTGTACGTGTGGACCTTTCAGAAGTATTTTCTTAATTTACTATTCCAGCCAAGGAACGTTGTTAGGTTTAATTTCCCGTTGGTAACACTGACAGGGACTGCTCTGACACATCTTGTGGCCTGCAGATTAAAACAAGGAACATAGACAGCAGGACAAGCTGTGTGCCCTTGTCTCTGTCTTATCTGTAAAATGATGGTACTGCTTCAAAGATGCAAATATATATATATAATTTAATAACTTTCCAAATGTGTAAGATAAACAACAGGAATCCAATTAACTAGAGAGATATACCCTCTAGCAGGTGGTTCAGAGTCTTACATCAGCAGAAAAGCTACGTCCTAGATAGGATAATAATGTCACAAAAAGAGAGAAAAGTTCTGGGATATTTGTTAATGAATTCTTCTATGTCCAGAAATAACCATTCTTGTAACTGTGAAAAAAATAACATAAAATAAAGTAAAATAATCTAGAAAAAAAGACATCTAGGAAATAAACACAGTATCCATTACGAGTCAGAATTATTCTTTCTCATTATGTTAGAAGAAACAGTCATGAAATTACGTTACTCATATTTGGTTCAGACAAACTTATTTTGGCATTTGTTGCTTTTACAAAAGAAACTCAGCTGAAAAGTATAGTGTAGAGAAGATCCTTGTGCTACTGACATTTCACCTGGTTAAATAAAGAACTGTTGTGTTTTAATACAACCAAGCAATACTCCCTCACCAGCAGGATGGCGGAGAGAATTGGAAGGGTAAATGTGAGAAAACTATTGTGTTGAGATACAGACAGTTCAATAGGTAAAGCAAAAGCTATCCACGCAAGCAAAGCAAAACAAGGAATTCATTCACCACTTCCCATCGACAAGCAGGTGTTCAGCCATTCCCAGGACAGCAGGGCTCCATTACATCTACCCATTACTTGGAAAAACATCATTCTGAATGTCCCCCTCTTCCTTCTTCTTCCCCCAACTTTATAAGCTGAGCAAGATGTCATAGAATCATAGAATCATAGCATATCCCTAGTTGGAACGGACCCATAAGGATCCTGGCTCCACACAGGACCAGCCCAGTCACAGCAGATGACTGAGAGCATTGTCCAGATGCTGCTTGAACTCATCCAAGCTCGGGGCGGTGACCACTGCCCTGGGGAGCCTGTTCCAGGGCCCCATCACCCCTTCAGTGAAGAACCTTTTCCTGATCTCTAACCTAGCCCTCCCCTGTCACAGCTCCATGCCGTTCCCTCGGGTTTTATTGCTGGGCACCAGAGGGAGGAGATCAGCACCTGCCCCTTTGCTCCCCCTCAGGAGGAAGCTGTAGGCTGCCATGAGGTCTGCCCTCAGTCTCCTCTTCTCCAGACTGAACAAACCAAGGGCCTTCAGCCTCTCCTCATACGTCTTCCTCTCGAGATCCTTTACCATCTTTGTTGCCCTCCTCCAGACACATCCCTAGAGCAGCTGGCAATGCCATGCTTGATGAATATCCTTTTGGTCAGTTGGTGTCAGATGTCCTGGCTGTGTCCCCTCCCAAATCCTTGTGCACCTCCAGCCCACTTTCTGGTGAAGTGGTGTGAGAAGCAGAAAAAGCCTTGACTCTATACGCACTGCTCAGCAGTAATGACAACATCCCTGCATTATCACACTGTTTGGGTCACATATCCAAAATGTAGCACCTTACGAGTTATTATGAAGAATATTAAGTCTATCCCAGCCAAAACCAGCACAAGAACACAAAAATGAAACTGTGACATGTATAGATAGTAACCTATGTATAAGTCCAATACCCCATTTCCAATGTACTTACTCAAGTCAGTGAATACCAGAAGCAAAACCTCAGGACAGAGCTTAACAGAAGCCAAAACCCCTGAGTGTTTGTAGCACTGAACTATATTGAAGATATAAATGTGCCTGTGTGGCATACGACAGCTGGAGGATTTGAGGACCCAGGAGGATTTACTAGTCCTTAATTCCTATGATTGCTGGGCTCCTTTTCCCATCTTTGAGCTTGAGCAATTATCCTCCCTCTGTTTTAGTTTCCCTATATGTGTAATGGGGTTAATTGTAACATAAGGGCATTGTGAAACTTAATTACTTGATATAAAGGTCTTTGATATTCTTGGATATGTGACAGTGTAGAGGAGCAGAGAATTATTTATGGTCTGGAAACTTTTCATCATCGGTTCACATTTTAGAGAGTAATACAATGGATACAAAGAGGGAAATGTTTGACGTACTATTTCTGCCATGTGCTGTGTGATGAGTTGCAATAACAACAGTAATCTGGGTGTCTGTTAATATAATTAAAATCACTGACTTTTCTTCCAGATGGGAGAATTTTGAATATGGTTTATGTCATAAATGAAAGTATGCTGCAGCATCATCGTAACTGCTATACCACATCCAAAATTAGGAGAATAATTCTGCTCGTGAAAAAATAGTTCTCTCCCACCTCTACACCTCAACCTGTCAGAAATAATTAATATGCATTTGGAAAATCTGCAGCAGTGAACCAGCTTCTGCTTTTCGCAATCTGAATACAGTCAGTGACTCTGTAGTGTCATCAGTCCTACAGTCCTTCACAGTGAGAATAAAGGGTTGGTTTGGTGGAAGGTGTTAGCCATAAGCACTCCAGTGCAGGTGATATGGTAAGGGAGCGGAGGGGTGTCTAGGACCTATTTTTCTATCATGTGCAAAGGTAAATAAAAAGCTACTTATTTTATATTAAAAAAATTTTATATACAAAGGAGGTTGTAGTGAGGTGGGTGTTGGTCTTTTCTCCCAAGCAACAAGTATAGGACAAGAGGAAATGTCCTCAAATTGCTCCAGGGGATGTTTAGATTGGATATCATGAAAAATTTCTTCACTGAGAGAGTAGTCAGGCACTGGAACAGGCTGTCCAGGGAGGTGGTGGAGTCACTGTCCCTAGAGGTGTTCAAAAAGCGTGTAGACATGACACTTCAGGACATGGTTTAGTAGACATGGTGGTGTTGGGTTGACGGTTGCACTTGATGATCCTAGAGGTCTTTTCCAACCTTAAAGATTCTATGATTCTATTCTATATGGTCATGAAAACTATTGTCAAGTCACCTGAACTCCAACATGGGAGAGTCCTCTCAGAGTGTCTGGTGCCTTGTGTGTGATAGACAGCTCTGGATCCATGTCCAAGAGGTGAATCATACTGAGTGCAGAGCTGAATGCAGAGCTTCCTTGGAGGTCAGGTTGCCACCCTGTCTCAGGAGACTGCAATAGTTCACTTGTTTCATGGCCCTCTGCACCCGTCAAAACTTGGAATTGCAGGGACATTGTGAATGCACAATTTGTTGTGAAAATGAAACAGAGACCAGCTGAGATGAGTATGCAGCTAAGGGCTACCCAGAGGGGAGGAGATCTAAGCCTCAAACAGCAAAAAATCACTTGCTCTACCAGCTTAGCTACATCCCTTCTGCACAGTGCTTGGGTAGCATAATACATGCAGCCACATCGATGGAAATTTTCTCTTTAACACCTTCATCACCTTAGGGCTGCTCTTAGGCAGATGACATCTTCCTGTTTGCTGAGCCGCGTTCTTTCACTTTCTGGGAAACTTAAGCTTAATTCCTGTCATGTATATGGAAGAAGATGCATATTTATGTCTTAAGAAGCAGCAGAGCAAACCAATTAAAAATATGGGGGAAAAGAACTATTTCATTTTATACAGCTTGGATATGTTGATTAATGATTTTTGTTGTTTGCTTATTAACAATTACTAGGTCTTGCCACTTCTGCATAGCATTTTCCATCTGCACATCTCAGCATGTCTTATCACTGTGAGTTAACTCAGCTTTAAGGCCAAGTTCTTGTGAGGTAAACAAGACCTTATGGGAGTACTGTGAAGCACAAAACTGTATTGAAGATCTTTAGCATAACTTTGGCCCGAGTTTTGCACATACATCTCCAGTTTTTACCATACCCCCGATAGGTTTGAATCATCTATTGCACCTCTGTCTGCTGGTCTTGGCATTGGACTTCAACTCACAGGCTCAGGAGGAGGAAAGGGAGTTTCTCACATGATCTTAGCAATAATTACACACTTGAATAGTCTTAGAGTCATCTTGAGTAACCTAAGATTATAGTGCAAGTTTTCGTCATAAATAACACTGGAAGGACTTAATTCCACATATTTGAAGCATGACTTTTAGGTTACAGTGATTTTCTCCTATTAAGTCTTGATTTCTCCCATTAAAAAAAAAAAATCAACTTAAATTAGTTGCCTGCCTTTTCTGTGACTGCAATGAGACATGACAGATCCCACACTAAAGATTTTATTCAAGGTTAGTGGGTACAACTGAGTGGTAGTACTGGTGGATCTGAGGAGCCTCATCTGTAGGCTTTATTCTAAGACATATGTGGAAGTTAGGATTTGAGTTTTCACCACGTGATATACTCAGAAATATCAAGGTTTAGTTCCCTTCATTTGAAGTAGTGGGAAGTAGTGTAGTAACTCCATTCGACCACTAATAAAGTAGGTATCATATCATGTGAGATGAAAAATCTCTTGTACAAATAACGCAATAAGGATCCCTGTGTTACTAGGCATAAAAATATTTGATTGAAAATATCCTCACCAGAACTCAGTGTCTCAAGATTTAGATTAGAAGAGACTATAAAGGACTTCTGACAGGATCCAAGGAATTACCGTGCCTTCATACTTGTGCTGCATGCAGGAAGCAAAAGCAGAGTTTGAGACTTCTGTAATGAATTTGTCTTGTTTGTGGGTTATAGCTGGAAAGCTGGGGTTATTTTTTGTTGAGTTAGGGTTTAGGTTTTAACGAAACCAAATTAAACTGCAAATTGTTGCGTATTTTGCCTTCCAGTAAGAGAAGTTTCTACAAAATCAGAAAGAGAGGAAGAGAACAGGGAGTCTAGACTTTGCTGAACTGTGAAACGTGTTTTCAATTTCCTACTCTCCAACAGGCTTTTTCTCCAATGTTAAGCAAGACACTTAGATTCAGATCTTCAAAGTCTCTCAAGGCCTAATGTATATTGACTTAACTTGAATACTCTCCTGTGGTCCAAGTCGGGCTCTGTCTCGAGGTCCCACTGTAAATGGGGCATGAACAGTATCTACAGCACTGGGAGAGATAAAGAGGAAGGTGAAGAGCTCACACTGTGAAGATGTGGTGAAGGCCATAAAATGTTCATGTGATGGATTGCCTCTAAGCCATTCAAGCAATATTGAAGGCTTTCATGCCTTATCAAATAGTTTTTTATCTAGAATGTTGCTCCCTGTTTACATTGCACAGTGCCTTATTTTGGAGCAGTTAGCTGCAACAGGAAATGGAGTGACTACACACAAAGAAGTGAACTCCTTGAACAGTATCATCTGGAGGTGGGTTTTTATCCATTCATTGTTGACTTTTTGGGATAAAGAGGAAAGCCCATTTTAAAATTTCCTTTTTTAAAAGTTGTTTTTATTTTTTAGGTTGGGTAGCCAGCTCTTTCCCTAGACTGAAAGTTATTTAATGTTTTTTATATTTTTAATCATGAGCCAAGAGGAACCAATGAAAGTTGTCAGGAACTTCAAGTTCATTTATATAATTGCTATGTGGAATGGGAAATTG
The DNA here is from genome assembly GCA_013399095.1 of Psophia crepitans. NCBI lineage: Eukaryota > Metazoa > Chordata > Aves > Gruiformes > Psophiidae > Psophia > Psophia crepitans. The sequence continues at coordinate 12,496 of VWZZ01002223.1, read as the reverse complement.
GCTTATGCAAGGAAGGAATTTGAGGCTTGTTAGTGATGGGCGTCTTCAGAAGAGAAGATTCCCTGGCATGGTGTTCAATTGAAGGATGTTGGTGGTCTTACAGGGAAAATTTCATGTTAGCCAGCCAGTTGATGAAAACACAAGTGAACTGAACTGAATTTAGCGCTTGCCTGTGTCTGCAAGGTTGCTAGCCTGGTGATTGCAAACAAAAACCTGATGACTGTACTCAGACAGCAAAACAAAATGGTGAATACAAACTCAGGGAAGTATGAGAAGAGGTGCTTCTATTTCCTACAGTGTGATCACCATACACTAAGTACATGCTTTGCAGTCTGAGTTGTGATAGAATAGAATAGAATCATTAAGGTTGGAAGAGACCTCAAGGATCACCTAGTCCAACCGACCCCCCTGCCACCTATTAACCACTAAACCATGTCCTTCAGTGCTGCATCTAACCTTTCCTTAAATACCCGCGGTGATGTAGAATAAAATCATGGATAAAAAGGATAAAAACCTCTCCTTGTTCTTTAAGCCTTTAGGTCTATCAGCAGCCTGGGGAAAAGGGGGAATGCAGACATCTGAGGTAGCCAGCCTATTCCTGCACAGAAATCTAATTGCATTCACTTATACTTCTTGATTCAAGTGGCTGATCCATCACTAGGGGAAAGGTAAACAGTATGTTGGTGGTGTTTTTGCACAAACCAGAAATTATTCAAATTGCATCCTATTTCCCTAAAAGAATTCAAGGAGGAACAGTGCCTCCATGGGGTTTAGCCATAGGGCTTACATACCTTATAGTCCACTGAAGTTTATTCTCCTCTGACTCAAGCCTCACGTTGAAGGCACCTGGTTTTGATATCACTGCCATGTCTGCAAATATAGTTCAACACAGGCCAAGGGGACCTCAGCAGTACCCTTGATTTAGAAGATCAGAAGATGGGGTTAAAAAAGTGAAAAGCTAAAGGATGAATAACAGATGTGACTGGATGAGTTGATCTAAGTGTCTCCTCTTTTTCCCAAGGTTATCAGGGACTCCTTGTGACAGTCTGAGTACAAGGTAGACCTTAGTATGCAACAGCTACTGAAAGGGAACAGCATCAAGGGAAAATCCATGCTTGGCTTGGAAGAGTTTAACCTTACAAAACATCGTAGTAGACTGTAGCAGAAGAGAAACAAAAAAACTCCAGAAGCGATTACTCTTCAAAGCCTGCAAGCTTGAGCTGAAAACCAACTTTTTCATATATTTTGAGAGAGTTCCCAAACATGAGCCAAACATAAATGATTCGACAGTGTTCTCAAGCAGGAAAAGCACAGCTGCACTGAAGAAAGAACTAGTGTTCTGACACGAGCTCTCTTCAGAGGTGCTGACCCAGCTTTAGATGAAATTTTGCTTGAAACTGGTGCACTTATATTTCTTTTCCTGACAGAGTGTTTTCTCAACAAGACATTGAAGTCCATATTAAATGTAGGAAGGAAAGATGGTTAAATTTCAATAATTTCAGCCAAAGAAATGTAGAAATTAAGAAAATGGCAACAAAATATTAAAGAAACATTCACCAGGTGTTGATGTTAGTGTACTGTAAATTATTCATTTGGTTGTAGAAATTAAAATTCAGTCAGCTGCTCAGCCCTAATTCTGGCTGTTTCAGACGCAGTTTCTGCAGGATTCAGTCCTGCAAAAACCTTCTTGCATTGATCCTCTACAGATTTTCGGCTGCAACTAAGGAAAAAGAGAAAGAATGTTTTTCAAAGAAAAACAGATCCTAATTGTTTTATTTTGGTGCTAGTTCACTGAACTGACAACTTTTCCAAAAGTCTGGAGATTCTAACAACTATTTGTGGTTCCAGAAGGGTCTGTTGGCTGCATAATTCTTCAGAGAACCAGGATACTTTGCCTTTGCCTAGATTTGGGTATAGAAGAGTATTGGGTGAGGAGGTGTGTATTAATGATCCAGCTTCAGGAATATGGAGCAGGTTTTTAATCCAGTCACATGTAATTTACTTTGTATCACAGACCAAGCATCTGATAAGCTGGTACAGGAGTTTCAAGTTCAGTGCTGATTAGCATTTGTGACATGGTTTTCTTTTGTCCTTCTCAACTCTATTTTTTTGGCAATAAATAAGGGAGAATATTGGGTTTGTGTGGAAAGGTTTTGGTAGCAGGGGTGCTACAGAGGTGGCTTCTGTGAGAAGCTGATAGAAGCGTCCCCCATGTGTGATAAAGCCAATGTCAGCCGGCTCCCAAGACCTTGGACCTGCCGCTGGCCAAGGCTGAGCCCATTAGCAATGGTGGTAGCACCTCTGGTATAATGTATTTAAGGATGTGGAATAAACCACTCTGCAGCTGCAGCCAGAGAGAGGAGTGAGAAGATGTGAGAGAAATAACTCTGCAGACACCAAGGTCAGTGAAGAAGGAGGGGGAGGAGATGCTCCAGGTGCCGGAGCGGAGATTCCCCTGCAACCCATGGAGAAGACCATAGTGAGGTAGGGTGCCCCCCTACAGCCCATGGAGGATGATGGTGGAGCAGAGATTTCACTTGCAGCCTGTGGAGGACCCCATGCTGAAGCAGGTGGATGCACCTGAAGGAGTTTTTGACTCTGTGAGAAGCCTGTGCTGGAGCGAGCTCCTGGCAGGACCTGTGGCCCTGTGGAGAGAGGAGCCCATGCTGGAGCAGGTTTGCTGGCAGGACTTGTGACTCCATGGGAGAGACCTATGCTGGAGCAGTTCATGAAGGACTGTAGACTGTGGGAAGGCCTCACATTAGAGAATACGGTGGAGGACTGTCTGCCATGAGAGGGATCCCACACTGGAGCAGGGCAAGAGTGTGAGGAGTCCTTCCCCTGAGGAGGACAAAGTGGCAGAAACAATGTGTGATGAACTGACCACATCTCTCATTCCCTGTTTCTCTGTGCCACTGCGGGTAGGAGGCAGAGAAACTGGGAGTGAAGTTGAGCCCAAGAAGAAGGAAGAGGTGGGGGAGGTGTTGTGTTTGGTTTTGTTTTTTTGTGATTTAGTTTTAAGATTTGGTTTAATTTCTTATTATCCTACTCTGATTTGATAATTATTTTTTTTCCTGAGTCAAGTCTGTTTTGCCCATAACATTAATTGGTGAGTGATGTCCTTATCTTTATCTTGACCCACAAGCTTTTTGTTACATTTTCTCTCCTCTATCTGGCTGAGGAGGGCAGTGACAGGGTGGCTTTGGTGGGCACCTAGTATCCAAGCCACCATGGGGAAGAGCACAAATTCTTTACGAAACACTGGTTAAACACCTGACTGTGCACTTCTTCTATTTCAAGCTTATTTTGTTAAGAGGTTTCACAATAACTCACACTGTCACCTTCCAAAGATAAGATTATTCCAGCTCTGATCGTCATTACAAGGTTGGCTCACAAATTGGTAGAGAGGCAATGTGGTGGAAATTCTTGAAGATTGAAGTTGCATCTACTGTTTTTGATTGATGTGTTGATCCTCTGCTACTGCTTGCTTACTCAAGACAAGCTGTGCAGATAGAAGTGTGATTTACAATATAAAGCAGACATGTGGTAGGCAGTGCAAGGTGAATGTACCTGGCTTCAGTGCCTAGAAGAAACTAAGAGTAATAACAGAGGAAGGGCAATGTGACAAAAAACTACTGCCCGGGGAGGTGGTTGAGTCACCGTCCCTGCGGGTGTTTAAGGAAAGGTTAGATGTGGTACTGAAGGATATGGTTTAGTGGGTAATAGGTGGGGGGGGAACGGTTGGACTGGATGATCCTTGAGGTCTCTTCCAACCTTTATGATTCTATGATTCTATGAATATTAGTTGTAGTTTCTAAAATGTCTGCCCAGAAGTCTATGACAGCTAAATATTTACTGCGTGGAAATGGTTGTCATACTATATTGCTAAACTCCGCAGTTCTGAATGTCTCTAGCTGCTAAATTCCTTCAACTCTTGACTTCTTGTCTGCACCTCTCCTATAAACAGCACAAATTGTAAGTCTGATGTCTGAATTCAACCTTTCAGATGGAAAGGGAACAAAGGAGTATCCAGGAAGCTGAAATGCCACAAACTTAGGCATCATCACAGGAATTGTTTTTCAAGACAATGAGCCTCTGAAACTCGCTGACACCAAATACTGTTGAATTCAGTAGCAGAGGACACAGATGCATAAGAACATCCAGATATCTCATAGGGATGTAAAAAATAAAGTGCACTGATGGGCTGCATATGGATCCCTCAAGAAATTCATCTGCTTGTGGAACACTAAGGAAGCAACTAGATGTCCAGTACAGGATTCCACATCTTTCCCCAGAAACCAGGGAAATTTGAACAGCTCATGCAGTAAGGTGCTTCTTATACAATAGTGATGATTTAGTCCTGAGAAAAAATATTATTTTCCTTCCTTCCTTCCTTCCTTCCTTCCTTCCTTCCTTCCTTCCTTCCTTCCTTCCTTCCTTCCTTCCTTCCTTCCTTCCTTCCTTC